>WBMZ01011909.1:0-75201 GCA_013400975.1 Atrichornis clamosus
AACTAAGACACTGTATTAGAAATATAATATCATCCCCGGTGTTTGTGGTCAGTGAACTTGCGCTGAGGCTGCTGAAGTTGCTGAGTTCACTGCTCATTGATTCAGTTCAGGGGCAAGCAGATGCACTAGTGTGCATGTCTCACACTCCATGTGCACATCACAGCCTCCTGTGTTGGTGTGAGGGCAGCAAGTGGGGAACACACTGCAGACCATTGCTGTTGTATGTCTCAAGTGGTGCCTCCAAACTTCTATTTCTTAAAAGTGCCAAAATGGGTATCAGAGCTAGTCCTGTGTGTGAAGTTGCATGCTGTTCTAGCTGATTTTTTTACTTTTCTTTTCTGGATTTTCTTCACTCAAGCAAAGACAGATTTTCCTGGGGAAGTGAGGCTTGTGCACTTTCCTCCTCTGTGTGCATATATCAGGGTGTATTTATTTCTGCTTGTGTTTTTCCCTCCCAGTATTTGAACTTGTTCACTTCCAAGCCTCTTTTTTTTTAACAGTGAGCAAGTCTCACAGGTATGACTTCCCTACCAGTTTTATGGAAGCGGGCAGTTGAGCAGAGCAGACAAGCATTATTAATGTCTCCACCGAGGGAAAAGCTAATATGGGAGTTTGACCCTTATTAGACATCAGAAAATCCATAGAAAACTAGGATTCATTTGGTTCCGTTCTTACTGAAATGCTTCGTTCCTTCATTTGACCACTGAGCTGAAAAATCACGTAGTCATACAGTCCTAATTAATAGATGATCCCCAAAGGAAAGGAAAGAACATGGCTCAGAATTTATATAATTTTATATTTAAAGCATTTTATCGCTGAGTAACCTGTTGGTCACTCTTGTGGTATGTGTTAGTTCATAAGGCAACATAAAAGGCAACAATGTTTGTATCTTTTTAAAGAAGTAGACTGTATATATTTTACCTTATAGTTTTGCTAATGAAAGATTATGAACCATGCACATTTTAAATGATGCCAAGTGAATACCATAAAAATATAATTTCTATTATAATGTTCTGTGGCAAAACCAGAAAAATTGAAGTGTCATGTTTTGCAGAATTTTAGTTGTCTAAAACTGGTGCATGAGCCTTTGACACTGAACTTGTTTAGATACAATTTATACACAGTTTTCTAGAACCAGGTAGCCAAAATTATTTTTCCATAGGGAGTTTATAGCAGGTTTATGTATTCAAACCCATGCTGAGGTGTAGTCTGCTGCTGAACCTACCCTTTAAATTATCATCTCAGTATATAAACTGCTGCTATCTGATGAACAAATACAGGAGTAAATGAAGTTACAAGCAGCCAAGCTAATACCTGAGAGGTTGTTTTAATTACAGCCCAGCATCTGCAAGTACAGCCTGTGCTGAGGAGGAGAAGTGATTTAAACTACAAGAAAAGTATGACTCACAGGGTTAAGAACAGTCAAGGCAATGAAAAGTTTTGATGCCCATGCCAACAACTTGAAGCAGCAAGTTTTTAATTAGTTTATCTATCTACTAATGAATTTTCAGCCATTTCATCCTTTGTGTACAAAGTAGTAGAATTTTTAACACTGTGCTGCTTTTGTACAGCGAGGACTTGGTTGCTTTGATTTGGTCAAGTATTGCTCTGGGGCACCTTGAACCTGTGGATCAGTTCAAACAAGGACCAACCTGATGCTGACCAAGTTTGAGAAGTTTCTCTGCAAAGCCACTGTGGAAGGAACAGATCAGCGGAACTAACCCTGTTCTCTCCCTGTTTCTGACTCAGGCAGGTGAACAGTTTTCCCAACTGTTCTTAAATGAGCATATGTATCTTTTAACCAAATATTTTTTAAATCTAGTTCACAGTTTATTTTTAGCAGTTGCTTCCCTCACAAATGCTTTTGCAAATGTTCTCTCTCTTTTGCTCTTTTTTGACAAAACTTGTGCTAATGAGTCAAGTGTCTGTCATCAAAACTGAGTTCATTTGATATGACTCCTCCACAAAAATAAGAAACACAAGAAAGAAAAAGGATATCTTGATGAATTGCTTCATGTTCATCTTTCTGATCAAAATGGTTTTATATATATGGACTATCCTTTTTTTTGATATATAAAGACTATCCTTAGACGGGAATCTACTGACTTCCCAGGATGTAAACTAGCAGTGCTCCTGTGAAAGCAGTAAAGCAGCTGATTTATACCAGCTGAGCATATGGCCTGTTGTGTACAACACAGCATTGAGGGGAACAGCAATGCTTCATCTCCTGCTTTTGGCAATGATTCTTTTTCCAATGCTTCCTGGATTTTCTCTCTCCTAGCCAAACCCGTAATGTTACAGTAAATTTAAATGTAAATATTGTTTTGTTTTTGCAGTTAATAGTTGTAGGTCAAATCACTTTTCATTAGGCTTGTAAAATGCTACATGAAGAGATGTGTACCCTAAGGTAATGGTTTGAGTTGTTTATATCTACTGTACATTTCCCCCAACATGATTTTGAATTGTATCCTGTTGTAATTAAACAAAAAACCCACCCTACTTCCTGTGTGTTGGTGGCACCGAGGTGATTTACGTACTCAGGAGGCTCAACAATTAAAGTCATCAAACAACGAGTAGTGAGCAAAACCGAAAACGTTAATAGCCTCAGTTTTATCTTTCCTTTTCTGGTCTTCATTAGAGAATGAAAGACTTCAAAGGGGAGTGAGGGAAAAAGCCTCCTCTTTTAACTGCTTTCATGTCGTAGGATGGACAAAGAGAAGCAAATAATTAGATATGGCAATTTCTTTAAGAGATAGGCACAGAGAACTATAAAAGCTTACACACAGAAATGTGAAGCAGAAAAGATAGTCAGATGTGGACAATCTGACATCTGTCATTTTTCAGTGATCCTGACGTGAAGATGTGAGCAAAAATAGTTGTTGTTATTTATGACCTGAACTAGTATTAGTACCGTAGCAGATATCAATGAGAATATCTTTTTTTATTTTTAACATAGCATGATCAATTAAACTGAAAAAATGACAGTTTCTCTTTAAGGTTGACTCTATGAATGGGATTTATTTTTATTTATGTGCAGCACATATGCTTTGGTCCTGTGTATGTCACTGCAGTGAAATCCAGGGGAATGATGTGGGTGAGAGCAGGACTGGACCCAATTAATTAGGCAGGAGCTGCACATGTGTGCACCTGGGGGAGGAATCCAGTCATTTGGGGAAAGGTGAAAGGAAGATGAAATGCTTGGTGTGGCTCCACCTAAAACTCCCCTTCAATTGCAGTTATTACTCCTCTTCCTCCGGAATGAAAGCCAAAGTTGTTCCTAATCCCAGTTCCTTTGAGACGTACAGGGGAGCAAAGTGCCTGTGGAAATGTGATGCATGCCTTTTAAAGAGTGACGAAGGAGCAGACTGCACGTGCTAAATTTTTACCTGAATGCAGGTCTTGCACTTGAGGACTGTTTTCCAGGTACTGGCACTTGGCACCCGCCGGTTATGTTACTGATGCTATTTCATACTTAAAGTGTTGGTGGGCCAAACATATTAACTGAGAAGGTAGTAACCAGTGAATGAACTCCCATTTGCTGAGTGATAATCTGCCACTTTTGTTTCAAGCAGCCCGTGTCGTCAGTGAAGATTTTCCGGACGCCGTAATGCCTGTCAGCTCCAGTAAGGCATGTGACCTTCACAGGGAGCTTGAAGATGAAGAGATTCCTTCATATATCGAACAGTTTGAGAGAGATGTTCAGGATGACATAATTCTGCTTGGCAGCTTTTCACTGGAACAGGTCAGAGTTAAGAACTATAAGACAATTTTATCGCTTGCTTCATAACATGATGCTGTCTTGTTAACCTTGTACACCCCAATTCTATTTCTCTGCCTGGTGATACATATATTGAAAGAGGAAAAGAACCATTTTCGTTGGCATGCTTTATGTGACTGGTACTTTGCTAAGCTAACAGCAGGACCTTTATCTTTGTCTCCATTTCAATGTGAATAAAAATAGATTGCCTTCGTTGCTTCTTTCCTAAATAGTGGAGTATCTCTGACTGCTGTGTAGTAATATTGCAATTGAGTTTCAATCAAGAGACTAAGTCTAGGACATCTCTCTCTGCCAAATTTAACAGTGGCTTATTCATCAGTGAGCAAGTTCAGATTAGAGCCCAGGGAGGATTTATGTAGCAGTGTTCATTGTACAGAGGATAAGATTATTCCCCAGTTATAAATCTGTTATGTTTGTCAGGGTGGCAAAGCTTTCTAAGGTTTTCTTTTTGTCATTTCATAGCATAAAGAGACAGGTTCGGGTTCATGTTGATGGAGACACAAGTTTGCAGGGCTGAAATGATACTTGTGGACACCTAATGACCATTTGTCCCTTTGAAAAATCTCATACTAAGACTAGAGGACAGGAAGAGAGATTAATTGATGAATCTATCATTTTTAATTAGCAACATGAGAACAGCGCACTGGCTCTGATGGGCTTAAAATAGGTTATCCAGTGACTGATGGTGATCTAAGCTTTCTTTTATTTTCAGGGGAAGTTTTTAGATTCTTTTTTTCAGTGCAGGACTAAACCTTATCATTGCCTTCTGCATGATGGTGAGGGACAAAATTCTCTACCTTACTGCTTTCCTCTAAATCCTGTAGCTATATTTCATTCCTTCTGACTTTTTTATAGCTGTATGCATCATGCATGGAAGGTGGTATGGGTAATACTGTTCAGAGAATGTGAAATGGAAGGGAAACGTGAGGGAAAAGGACTCAGATGGTACTAAGAGCCTCCTCTGCCTCAAGGGACTGATGGAGTATGAACCTGGGAACTGGTGAACAGAGAGTGCTGCGCCTTTCCAGAAGGCTGTAATATGTTAAGAGTTCACACTATTACTATGTTTGGACTATTTAGATGCCCCCAAAGCTTCATGAGGTCCTGTGACACCTGAAGGAACACAATAGACGTGTCAATGTTTTGTTAACCCTCCCTCTAAACATGGTCACGTGGCTGATCATCTTACATGGACTCTTTTTGGAGATGTTCAGCAAAGTTTGTGTTCTAGACAGAAGAAATCTATCTGGTCACCCCAAAACATTCTGCTTTTTAACTGACAACTACCTATGTGAATTTTCATGTAATACAATAAAATACTGCCTTTCTTTTTTATATTGGTCCAAAAGAAAGAAAATTCTGATTTAATGTGATTGATTGAGCTGATCTACCATGAGTTTCCAGAGAGAAACTCTTACATTATATTGCAATGAAGAGGTCTTGAATGCCTGTGTTTTCTCTCTGTTCCTCTCATGTATTTCTAACTTCAGATTTTCATGCCCTGTTAAGGAATTTAGTCCCACTGACATGGTATCAGCTATCATATCTGCATCCTGCAATGAAGACAGTAGGAAGAGGATCACTGTAAAATCTATATTGTCTTCTGGATCAGTGATCTGTATGTCCATCCTTCCCTTAGAAGCCCGCAGAAATGGTGTATTCAGCCCCTTTGAACAGGAAATTGAAGAAGTGACACTGGAAGCTGAAACTGCACATCATGTCATTGTACTGGGTTTGTGTGGCCTGGTTTTGGTAGTAGGAGGGGGTTACAGGGGTGGCTTCTGTGAGAAGCTTCCAGAAGCTTTCCCCATGTCAAGCAGAGGCAGTCCCTGGTGGCTTCAAGATGGACCCACCACTGGTCAAGGCTGGGCCAATTAGAAATTGTAGTAACACCTCTGTGATAACATATTTAACAAGAAGAAGAAGAAGAAATAAAAAAATAAAGCTATTGCACGGTCATAATTGCGACCACAGAAGAGTTAGATGACAATATGTGAGAGGAACGTCTCTGCAGACACCAAGGTCAGTGGAGAAGGAGCAGGAGGAGATGCTTCAGGCACTGCAGACCTTGATGAAGACTGTGGTGAGGTAGCTGTGCACCTGCATCCCATGGAGATTCATGGGAATGCAGAGATCTCCACCTGCAGCCCGTGAACAAGACCCACACCAGAGCCTGAGAGGAGGCTGTGACCCTGTAGGAGGCCCATGACGAAACAGGCTCCTGGCCGGGACCTGCAGACCTATGGAGAGAGGAGCCCACACTGGAGCAGGTTTCCTGGTAGCACTTGTGATTCCACAGGGGACCCACACTGGAGCAGCCTGTCCTTGAAGGACTACACTGTATGAAAGCATGACCCACATAGAAACAGTTTGTGGATGACTGTTGCCCAGGAGATGGACTCATGCTGAAGAAGTTAGTGGAGAACTGTCTCCTGTGGGAGGGACTCCGTGGTGGAACAGGGGAAGGACTCCTCTCCCTGACCAGTGGCAGGAACAACCTATGACAAACTGACCATAACCCCCATTCCCTGGCTCCCTAGCCACTGGGGGGAGGAGGTAGGGCTGGGAAGGGGGGGAGGGATGGGCGAAGGTGTTTTAAAGGTATTAATTTACTTCTCTTTATCCTGCTCTGATATTGTTAGTAATTAATTAAATTAATATCCCCAAGTCGAGAGTGTTTTGCCTGTGATGGTATTTGGTGAGTGATTTCTCCTGGTCCTTAACTCAACCCATGAACCCTTCATGATGTTTTCTCTCCCCTGTCCGGTTGTGGAGGGGAGTGAGGGAAGGCTTTGGTGGGTGCCTGGCATCCTGCCATGGTCAATCCACTACAGTCATATTGGTATTCAAAGACATCTCGCAAAAATGTGAGCATGCTAATTCTTGTTTAATTGATTTTCTTTATTCCTTAATGAACATCTTTACTCTTTGATCTGTGGATATACTCCTGCAGCATTGCAGTGTTGATGCCTTTCCTCAACAGCTACAGGTTCCGTGCTAGATTACTGCCATAGTCCTCAGAATTTGTTGCTGCCATCTTTGGGATGCTTCCAGCTTTTGCTGCTTGAACACTATGTTTATTGGTTTGTAAAAGTCTTTAATTTTGTGCATGGCATTTACTTCTTATTCAGTAGGAAAAAACCCCTTCCCTTCTCTCTGCAGGTTTAGTGAGTAGCAGATGTACTTTAGTCAGCATAATTTATGATTAGTTAATTTAATCTGCCATAATGACATAAAGTGAGCCTGAAACAAGCTTCTATCAATTTTGCCATTAGAGGTAGCATAATATTTTCAAATGTCTACAAAACTGAGTAATTAACCCTTGGGCTGAGTAAAAGAATCTAATAGACATCTCTCTCACATTCCTTTGTTTTGACAAAATGAAAGAAAAAATATGGGAGCCCAAGAGTTAAAAATACCAGGTGGGAGTTTACAGCACATGAGACTGGTTTTAGAAGTGAGGTTTAGAAACATACTTGAGTTGCTGCTGGGTTTTTTTTGGCTGCCAACAATTCTCTCCAACGAGACACCTGATTTACACTGGAGCCTTGCTGGCAGGTGGTGTTGGCTTGAGGAGGATAGCTATGTATCAACTGTCTGTCCCTTAATTCATTATTTTCCTTCTCCACTTTGTACTACAAAAACTACAAAAAAAGGGTGGCTTTTGTTTAAACAGCAGCTCAGTGCATGAGATTACCATGATTCAGAGTTTCTGAAAGAGGAGATGCATTTTTCAAAATGATATTTTTTGAAAAAGAGTTTATGTTAGATTTTAGCTCTGGAACTTTAAACTGTATTATTACTTCATGTCCTGTTTTGTAAATACAAGAACTGATAGTTGAGATTGGCAAGAAATACATAAGGGGAGATCTGGTAGATTCTTGTAAGAAAGCACTAAACAGATGTCAGTGTTCTGTTAATAAACACATTAAAGAATATTAAATTTGGAAACAGTGCTGTTTTGTGTGGCCTTCCATGTAGGCCTAAGCATTTCAAAGGCCCCAATGACATTTGCTTTCAATAAAGAAAAATAAACTCTCTTGCAAGAAAATCATAACTTTGGGACTGTGTTGTGGTAGAAACTGAGCAGGTACAACCAAGGCTGGATATGCAGAGTGCCACAGAAAACGATCTGTCGTGAGACAATGCAGGGACACACGCTTATGGGCAGAACTTGATCTTACAGAGCAATGCTCTTACAGAGAAATACTCGAGCAAAGACCTGACACAATGCTGACTTGCCATGTTTGATTAAAGATGAGATGCTCTCAAAACATGGCAGACTGCTGAGGATGAAGCAAGCACTGGTGTTTGGGGTAAGATTGCACTTGATGGGCTTTTGGCAATATAATTTTGCTATACATTAATTTAAATGCCATGGAAAAATAGCAGCTGTAGGGTTTTCAGCTGTTTCTGAACTGGGAAAATAAAAGTGACTGCTCAGTTTTATGTAGGTTCTCTCAGAAGAAATTAATCATGGCATGACCAAAAGGATCAGTACTGCACTACAAGAACATCTTTCCTGTTTTTCCACCCTCCTCCTGCAACTTGGTCAATACTCTTTATTGAGGATAATTTGTTCACAGGTTTCAGCTCCTACATTTAGCCCTCTGTGCAGGGCATAGCATCTTGCAGAACTCGATCATCACAGCTATATAATCAGTTTTGATCCATGATCTCAATGTGAATTGCTTGAGAGCCTCTGAAAGTAAAGTGCAAGTTTTGCTCTTCGGTACCAGCAGTTGAGTTATAGTAGTAAGAAATGAGCTATTTGTTACAGGTGGATAGTAATAAAATGTTGTCTTTCATAAAAAGATTTACATTTTGGTTAAACAAAGGTTAATGCCTCAGGGTATTAGATCTAATACTCTTACAGGGTCATTGTCATCACTGCTCTGACTCCTTGCCAAGTCACAGAGATCAATTTATACGATGATGGAGTGATCAGTTTTCCTTTGGTTAACAGTGGATAGCTGTTACATCTTACTATGTAAGATGGTAAATTTACTCTCCAATCATGAGCTCAATCAGTGGGATCAGACCTCAGATATAAAACAGCAATGCACATTTGCTTGCATGTTCTACTCCATTGAATAATACTGTCGTGGATTCATATCATAGAATGGTTTGAGTTGGAAGGGACCTGAAAGATTGTTTATATCCTGATGGTACCTGCAGACCTCCCCTCATCAAAGCTTTAGCCTACTAAGCATTGTACAATCCTTCCTGATCATTCTTCATGTGTAATCCTTGTAGGAATATGTTCACTTAAGAGAAATGCAGAGTTGAAGGTGACTTTTCTTCAGCTGAAACCTGACTACTTTTTGACATTTACCAAGGTTTCAAATGAGCATCATTTTCAAGTGAGTTGGGATGTTTCGCTGGGTTTTGGTGTTTTTTCCCCCATAGAATTACAGATCAAGAATACAAAAGCTAGCAATATTTCATTTACACCATGTCTTAAATGTGGGTGACTTCAGTTTAGACAAGCTACCTATATGCTGCACTAATTATTTGAGTGTCAAAGCATCTCTACAGCCAGTTAGTATAATGGTTTCCAGTTCATTTATAGGAACTATGGGTATCTTCTTTCACACCTACTTTTATCTGAAGTCTGTCATTAGGCTAAGCTCATTGAATTCATTATAGTTCTACCAGGTAGCCTACCCTTGGACTTGTGAAAAAAAAAAAATCACTGAAACCTATGTTTGAGGTAAAAAAACAAAAGGTGAACTTCCCAAAGGTTGGGATATTTATCTTCTGTCCCTTGGACTTCTGATGTTCTGCTTAGTGAGTGTCCATGGCTCTCGGATGTGTATCAGCACACCGAGCAGACCCATAGTCTGATGAAAATGCCAGTATATGTAGCTAGGGGACTTCTCTACCCTGTAGATTGGTAACCTGAGATTTCTAAATATCTTTATTCTATCAGGCTTGCTCCTGCTTCCTCACTGGGGAGCCTGGGAACCCTCCAAATTGCTAAGGTTCCTACCTCATTGCTTCTGGACACCTAGATATAAACTTTTTTTTTAAGAAGTGGGGAGATTGAAAGGGAGCATGGAAATTAACATCAACATAAGCAAAATTGTGGAAAAGATGTTTTATATTTTTGTAAATGGTCTATCACTGTACTGTTACAATACCCACAATATTATACCTGCTCTTTTAAATTGTAATACTTTTTTGATTGCTTTGTTCAGGTATTATATGAATTTTATTTAGGTAAATATTTAAATGGAAGTAATGAAAATCTTCTATATTTCCTATGTTTTTCACTAAAAATGAGTTCACTTAGTTTTTACTGTGTTCTTTCACACTTTAAGATCAGAGGGGCAATTAAAGAATTGAAGTAATTCTTGATATTCTATTGAACTGGAACAATGAATCCTACAGCTACTGTAAATGATGATACTGCATTTGCTGCTGCTTAAGGTAATCTGACTGGTCAGCATTCTGGCTCATTATCCTACTATAAACTCCCATAAGGAAGTCCGTTTCTATGGTTCAATAAACAGAGGCAATTGGAAAGATTCTTCAAAGAGAATCAGTGATTGCCAAGCCAAATTTAAGAGACTTCATCAAGTGCTGACCACCTGTTAAAAGAAGCAGAACTCAGATGAGGATTGTAGGGAAAGGGTGAGCATTACTGATAGACAGATGTACAAACCTGCAAAATAAAAATATACAAAAAAGATAAATTTTTAGTTTCTCATGTATTCTCCAGAATTACTTTTTTTCCCCCCAGAGTTGTTTTATTTTTATTTTTAATATCTTTGGAGTCAAATTGTAGTCACAGATGTAGCTAAGTCTACTTTTTGTTAGCGTTTATGACAGGAGACTCCTCAGCAGCATTAATAGACTATACAGATTTTGAGCTGCATATAAAGAACTTTCTCTAAATGCTTGAACATTTTGCTTCCACAGTCTTACAGTAGAGCTAAATTTGTTGAGTGGAACCTATGCTGTATGGTACATTTGACCTTTACTTCACAGAACAGATAAATCCAGGTGGGGAAGAACTAGACCTCTGGAGCTTGTCTAGTCCAACCTTCTGCTCTTGGGGTTTATTGGGTTTTTCATGGGCAATCTGTCTTTTTAAGGGCTTTGGGGTTCACATCAGTTTGTTAGTGGGAAACATAACCAGGTAGTCTGGAAGTTGAGAGACGCAGAAATACTGGGAAAGAGTCCAGTTGCATTAGATGTTGAAATATTGTGAAAGAGAGTCCAGTTGCATTACATGCATGCTTATTTATTTAGTACAAAGCTGGAAAATCATTACACTTGTCCAGCCTGCTGGCAACCTGTTAGCACAGTTGGTTTCTCTCATTACTGTGCCAGACCCTTAGAAAAGATGCATCTTTCAGGACTAGGTGGTTATGGATGAGAACATATTATAAAGTTAATATGTTCACTTAAAGGTATGTCAGCATAGTATGATGTTATTATACAGTTGCTCATACCAACATTCAAATCAGAGCAGGATTTCAGCTGAATATGTGAAACAATTTCCTTTCCTTTCAGCAGAGACATGGAGCAGGATGTGGGCTTGCAGGAGGAGATCTGTTCTTTACAGAGAAAAATCATTAGGCTTAGCAACTCATCATTGCCACTGTTGTGTTTAAGATAATCATACAGCAAACTGTACTTAAAGCATCTTTTCTCTCTCTGTAATTTTCATATACTAATTGTAAGTGAATGTCTCTCTTAATTATAAAGTGTTCAAATGTGTCTGCACACTTGGAACAGAAGATGAAGTGAAAGGCAGTACAAATGGAAGTTGGATAAAGTTAAAGTCTGTGCTTTTTGATTACAATTATAATGGAGACAAATTTGTGAGGCAATGCTTTACTGACAGTCAGTAAAAGAATGGGGACTCAAAAGATGAAATAGCCTGTAAACTAAGACCTAAACATGAGTTTTTTGGGGGACTGTAACAAGCAAATTAGTTGTTATGACTCAAGTTTTCCCGATCTGTAAAACAGACCTAAAACTAGATACCTGCTTTGGGGAAGGCTAAGAGGATTAAAAGAGTAAAATTTCATGAGGGACTTTGAAAAGGCTACACAAATAATAAAAACATTCTGTGCTGAAATTGAAAAACATTTTTAAATTGAAGAAGAATGGGGGAAAACCACAAAAAAAGTCTCAGTGTTTCCGATTGGTATTTCCTTCCAGCTTCCCTTCAGTTTTTTGTGTCCCGATTTGCTGTTAGTATCCAGAAAATAGAAAAAGGTTGTAAAATGCTGAAGTTCATTACATGGCTTATGAACACTTTTTCTTTTTCATTGTTAATTTAAACTATTCATTTTAGATCTATAGATTGGCATAGTTCACTTTGTTTCTCACTGGCATTGCTCGTGTTACATGAGTTTATACTGGTGGGAATCTGTTCCCTAATAAAATGTGGTTAGTATCTTCCATTATATCTTGTTAGCGTATTCCACAATATCTTACTATTTAGGCTAAAATTTCCTGAATCTTCTTAGTAGCTGGTGATTTATAGGCTAATCTGGAGATATCTGAACTTGTGAAACTTTGACAGGCTAACACATTTAAGCTTAAAGTCTCTTTACCAATGGCAAATGCTGCTTCAGTCTTGCATAATTGCAGTGCTTGGCTATAGTAGTCAGACATTTGGATAAACGGCATGCACTTACAACACTCGATTTTGACGAGGACTTCGGAGCTTTATAACCTTGAAGCTCCACCTTCTCAACTGTGAAACAAGAAACATCTGAAGGAGTGCTTGGTGGTTCTGCAGAAACTACAGATGATCTCTCTGTGAACAGCAAGACAGAAATGGGAAGAGTGAGTTCTCTGTTTTGAGGCTGGAGAGGCAAAATCTTTGTTTTGCAGAAGTTGGGTAACCCTGCAGCACACATCTCTCCAGAGTTTTCTCAGTGCACCTTAAGCAAAGTGATTCAAGAGTCTAATTTGTTAGTCCTATCATCTTGGGTCAAAATCCTGAATGAAAACACCTCTTGAGTTTTGGGGAAGTTCAGTTCCCTGTTTACCCCCCACTTTACAGCTGAATCTAGTTTCCATGTCTGTTCAAAATTAGTGTGTTTGATATATATGTCTGATAAAAGTATTCACCTTGGCAGCAGAATATTGCCTTCCTATGTTGACTGGTAGCTCAGTCTTCACTGCATTGTTAGAGATAATGCAGTACTTTAGAGATTTATCAAAATGATCAGCCTGTAATGTTGTCACTAAATGTATCTGTATTACTCAGTGTAATAAGGCTGTAGCATGACTAAAGCAAATCTCACTTTGTGTTCTGCAGCATCAATTTTAAAAGAGGGTTTGAGTTCTTTTATAAAACACTCAATTGTCTAAGTTTTTAATTTTATTCTCATGAACAGTATACTAATTTTTGATTTGGAAGGAAAGTCTTGGGGAATTTACTTTGCTGCTTTTTCTCTTTCTCTTTAAAAAACATCTAAGAGTTTTTAACACATTTTTTGGCAGAATGCCCCATCAATAATACTACCATGTGTCCAGCGTTTGGCACAACTTTATTTTCTGCTTTGTGGCCATCTCCTTGACAAGATCACACAAATTCCAGTAGGTAACAAGTAGTGCAATTTTCAGAGTAGGCCATATCCTGCTACTGGAGTCTTTGCTTTCAATGAAGGGTACTCATTCAACTTACCTCTCAATGCCTCCCTTCCCCGTGATCTCTTTGTAGTTAACATGGAGTGGAGAACCTCTCAGAATTTCAACGTGCCTGAAAAGTGTTAACTTTTCTTGCAGTATTTTCTCCCCCTCATCTCAAACGCCTCTTCATTTTTTACTTATTTTGTGGTATATACAGTGCATTAGATACTGAAGTCACTGGGAATGGATCTCCACACAGCACTCAGACTGTGAAGGAGGAGAACTATGTAGCACCAGCGGGACTAGAGATCTGGGTTTTGTTTCTAGTCCTGCTGACACTTTGCTTAGTGAGCTCTCTCTTCTCCCATCTGTAAAAATATAATGGGCAGAATTTCCATCACTGAAAAACATTTTAGGATGCAGAGATGGAAATTTTAAGCAAAAGCTTTTATTTGGGCATCTGTTTACAGCAAAAAAAGCCAGCGCTACCTGCACTGTGATGTTCCAAAGTGGTATCTCAAGGAGTGGAATTAAGGGGAAGCACCAGCTGTGCATGGGTGATCTCTGTGGGCAGTGGGAGGCTGCTGGAGACCCCACTGGTGGTGTCTCCATGCTGCCTCTGCTGTGCCTTGACCTGGGGAAGGAGGGCTTGCAGGATGGTGGACCCCCACTGCACCCCTTCCAGGGAGTGTGATTTCACCAAGGCCAGTGCTCCACTGGCTGCTTTAAATTGCAGTGGGGAGAGCACCTCACCAGAAGGTTGTAATGTCAGCCTTAGGACTGACCAAAAAGGGGTGTGTATGTGGGTGTAAATATTTTCCCTAAATGCTCCATTTTTGCTGAACAATGAAAAACAAATTGATTTTGCTTCAAAGCTTTGCTGAATTTTGTGGGCTTTCTTTTAGGAGGAAAGGTTGTGTTTGGGCAGGGTTTTGTTTAATTTCTTTTCCAAATTGAAAAGTACTATACAACCAAGTCCTGCCATTTGTGAAGTAGTTTAGCACTGAAAATAGCCAGTCAGCACTGATTAGTAGTGTTGAGTCAGGTTCTTGTCTTTGTAGAAACAATGCACACCATTGTGTGTGTCTAGGCTGAACCCAGACTGAAAGACCTTTTTCAAGTCCTAGTCTTGACCACGCTCCCTGGTATCAGTAGACAGGCCATTTGTGTAATTAGACCTCAAGACAGCTGATGGAGAAACTGAGAAAGATGTGTGAAGGAGCTGGCTCACAGCTAAAGCAGTGCCTGGTATCAGGACAGGGAGTAGGACAATGTGGTGCTGTGCCTGAGCCCTTCTGCCTTCAAGCAACGCCCAGTTTTTTTCCAGTACTTCCCAGTCGAGTGGTTCGAAGATTTTAGCCACTTGTTTTCCGAGGGGGCCTGCAATGGCTATACAGACTTGAAGCTAAACCACATTTCATGCCTTCTTGTTGGGAACGCCCGTTGTCAACAATGGGTCGTTGTGACAGTCTAGACAATGCTGGTGTCATGATGAGAAACAAGCGCCTCACTATGTGTGCCATGGTATATGCCATTGAGAAAAAGCACTTGATTTATTCCAGCAAATCTCTGATTCAAGGGATATTGCAGAAATGACTATTCCACATTAAAAAAAAATAATTCTATGGGCTGTTCTGTTTTTGAAAACTTACACATTTTTTTCCTCTATTAAATTGCTTCCTAGTGATGGAAATGTCTGGGATTTTTTTTTCCACTGCATCTACTTTCCTTTAGCTTGCACACCCCTGAGGTAATTAGTGTAGGTTAAAATTTACATAACTGACTTTGGGGTTTTGCAAATAGGAAAGATGGAAATTTATTCAAGGTGGTGAATAATTCATTTTAAAGCAAGTTTCCTGTTTTTTTAATCATGTAGAAGATGTATTACAGACTCATAGAGGTTTTCTGAATAGGTCCTTAAGCACTGAATTTTTGATATATTTTTTTTCTTAGTATAGGTAAAGAAATATTAACCATGACTCATTGCACTTTTCCTGCTCAATAAGATTTGAATAAACTTAACAAATTTATTAGGTAGATGATAGAGCTTTTTAAAAATTATCATGACACACTGTGACAAATATTTTACTAGGATCCAGAAGAAATAGTTTTAAATCATATTCCCATTGCCGCTCCAGAGGCAGAGATGGAAAACAGTGCAGTTCATACAGAGAAGCCTGCTTCATATTTTCTTTTGAATATTCATTGTTTAATTAAGATTAGGAAGATAAACAAGGGGATTGGACAGCTGTGGGAGTCTGGTAATAAAATAATTTTTTTAAAACCCCAAACTTTTTTCTACTGGCTCAGTGTAAACCTGGAGTGGTAATGTCTGAATGTTGTTGCAATATTATGGCTACTTAATATTTTACATGAAGTAAGTTTTCTATTTCATCTTATTTCTTAATCTAAGTGCACTCCTAAACAATAGCTTTCACAGGCATCACCCAAAGCTGTGTCGAGGAGAAAAAATGTGAACCAAGCACTACTCCCACTATCTGAACTTTAGCTTTAACTGCGTCAGCCCAAAACTTGAAATCCCTTTCCATCCACCACCAAACTCTGGAAACACCAGACTTCTTTTGTTTCATGGTTTTTGTCGTTAAACTTCAGAGACTTTGAGCTCTGTTGCTGGGTGCCCTCCCAAACACCCAAGGCATATCAGCCTGGTGCTTACACCTCACAGGGATGATGAAAGTCGCTGCTTTGCTGCCACCGGGATGAGTTTCCTACACCTGTGAGAGCACAGCAATAACCTGCCCTTGCTCTTGACATGTTCCCTGGTGACATGTTCCCACAGGACAGTGGGAAGTGGCGCAGCGACCCACATCAGTAGGTCTGATGGCCCTAACCAGAGAGCTACCAGCTCTGCTGGAGCAGAACTCCAGAGCAGACCAGTTCCCAGCCCTTCCTGGGGAAGTGGCGTAGGTGGTGATTTACCAGTGTGGATAAAGAAAATCAGTGCCAGTGGGGATGGGAGAGACACAGGTCCTGCTCCAGAGGGTCCGAGAAAATTTTAGACAAAAGCTGTCCAGGAGCAGGCGAGCTTGGTTCTCACTAATGGAGCAGCAGTGGTGAAGGAAACATTGTCCATGAAACAATGGCCATGTGGAGAGCTGGAAGATCTTGTTTTGCGTTTGGTAGGATCACCTTTGTAATCGTGTATGTGTGGTACTTGACCTGGAGGATTTATTGCATCCATCTGAGGATCTCTGCTGGGGCTACCAAAAAATCACACTGTTGTTTAAGGCAACTATGTTGTCTCTGTTTTAATTTTGCAGGGTTAAAAAAGTTACATTAAAAGCTACATACACAGTCTTTTGATATTTTTTTATGTTTTGACAGAATTTTCATTTTGAAAATAAGTAGGATGCTTTGCCTTAGTCTTCAACAGACATTTCTGAGCTTCCTTGAAAACAGCCAGAAATATGTCAAAAAATTTAGATTTTTGGAAGAAAGGAGAGACATTAACAGCCAGATATGGAGTCCCTGATGGGGAATTTTTCTCCATTGACTATTGCATTGTCTCCCTACCAAAACAATTTTTTGCCTTTGAGGCTTGATGAGAGTAGAATGGAGAATAATATTACACTGTTTGGATGACAGTATAGAGTACACAGCAGGAAGCCTTCTTATGTATTGGTAATGTTGTATTCACATTTTATGTCAGTCTCAGGGACACCAGTAGAAGATCCAGACATGAGAAATGCCCTTGAATATTCAGCAAGATCTCTGAACAGTGCAGGTCAGGGGGAAGGACTTTGTTTTTGTGAGTGTACAGCCCTCAGCATGGTTATTGTTAGGAGTTTTTGCACAGAGGACAGAGCCTAGTAGATGTGGATGCTAGCTTCTCAATGAAAAGACTTTTTCAGCTAGCTGTGCAAGAGTAAAATAATTTCAGGCTCTCCAGCTTCATGCAGAACTGTTGGGGGAGAGGACTGCTCGTGTGAGCTAGGCTCCCACATGTTGTAACCTCCAAAAATGCCAGTGCCCTCTTACCAAACATTTAAAAACAATTGTGGTGAGACAAGAAAGACATCAAGATTTGGAGTGGATTTAAAGCAAGACTTTAAGCTGTGGGCTCTCTGGGCTATGCCTCACTGCTTGGTGTGTTGTGTTTTGTTGTGTGTACAAACACACTTGCACATACATAAATGTATGTATGCTTATGTATGACTATGTGATTAGGTGTTGTGATGATAAGGACTGTAGGACAATAAATGTACAAACAAAATGTACAAACATACATACAAACATACCAAAAAAGCTCTTAAAACAAGATGAGAGCTCAGTTTCTCCTGGAAATAATGCAGTAAACATGGAAAAATATATAGAAAAAAATTATGGAAAAATAATAAAATAAAGTAATGGTGGCTAAAATTCCTCATTGCTTCTGAAAAAATTCAACCAGAATACCTAAGGCAAATCTTTGGTAAATTGCACATTTATGGCTTTTATTTCCACGTTTTTTCTGTACATTTGGAAATAAATTCTGATTTTTCTTCTTTTTCTTCTTGCCATGTGGGACTCAAAGCATCACAAGCAAGCTTCTCACTACAAGAAAAAAAAGTGGGGAGCCAGGATTCATGAACTCTTTCAGAGGTATGTCAAATAAGGGCTACTTTGTACTTCCATTTAATGTGCTTTCCTTCTAAAGATTTCAGTGCCTTACAGATATAATGAATGGAACTTCTCCCAAACAAAGGACCTCAGGCCTAGAAAAAGTCAGCCTGTGCATTTGAAAGAGGTCTCTGTTTTGGATTACCTCTGTTTTCAGATACCCAGCTTGGGCTGTAATTTTTAAGTGCTACACACAGTACACTTCAAAAGGTGACCAAATGTCTTCTTCCAGCATCCTTCATCCATGTCTCTGAATTACCCTTAGAGAGTGAAGGAAATAGGAGCTGGAGCAAAGTTTTTGTGATTAAGCTATACAAGACCTTCAGATAGACACATGCACCAAATTACCTGTAAAGAAATGAATGGAGGAAATAAATAATCCTCATGAATAGAGCAAAGGAAGCTATATTCTGCTGTGACAGCTGATGAGCATGCTGGTGAGCACAAAAGAGGCCTAACTTCACTGAATAAGTTATTCTCTTCAATCTAATACCAAGCTAAAGGAGGGAAAGGAGAAAAATGGTGCAACTCGAAAAGAGATCAAATGCGGTTATTTAAATGTTTGATGTTCAGTAATGAAAACTGTTTACCTTCATAATTGTGTATTAGCAGCTAATAAAGGCAGTAGATACAGTAGTTTAAAAGTAATAAAATCGACAACAAAGTGTATTTAATTTTAAATTGAATTGCAAGCAAATGGGTGTCCTAATGAACCCCTGTGTCAATGCAACTCTAACCAAATTAAGTGAAATAATTTCCATCATGAGAAGCTAAGTAAGTACAAAGTTCCAAACAACTTCTCGAGAGGAATGCTTTAACTTCTCAGATGTTTCAGGTTTATGAATTAGCTAGTGCCATTCAAGAACCATCTTCTGTTACTTCTGTTCAGCACAACTGGACTCAAGTTGACTGAAGCTCAAGGGTAAAACTTCAAAGATCCTGTGCTTCATGTGTTCAGTCCTTAGCACATGAAGCTTGTCCTTATTTCTCATCAGCCCTGACCTGGGCAAAATTTCCATGTGCTTCATTGTCACTAGCACCCACACAGGCCTTCCGACTGATTCAGTTATTATTTCGGCATTTGTGAGATACATTTCTACTGGTAGAGGAATCTGGAAAACAGTTTATCGATGAACCAGTGGTAATTTTACTGATGTAAATGTGTACATATTTAAAAAAAAGAAAAAGTAATAGGCAAGACCAGAATAGAAACTAATTTGTAGCAATGTTCCAGGATCTTGGAGACAGGAGCATCTGTTTCAGAAGAGGGGAATTTGAACTATGTGTTACCTGAGTAGCATGTGTGTGTGAGTCTGGGTTGTTTAGCATGATTCCAGAGCCTCTGCAATTTTCTTGATAGTGAACCGTATTAATTTTTACAAATGTGGAGACTTCTCATATCACCATCTAGCATGCAAAGGAGGAAAACGGGAATGAAGACACTGGTGTTGAATTTTTCAAAAGCATGCCAGAAAACAGTGAAGGAATGCTTCAGAAGTACAGTCCAGATAAATGTTGTTGGGTTTGAGTCTTGATTCTTCTCTTTTTTTTTTTTTAATTTTTTTTTTTTAGTGAACAGCAAGTCATAGCATTTTCTTTGGTGGCTAAAAACTTAACTGAGTGCATTGCTTGGCAACACAAGAATGGCCTATTCTCTGATGCTTGGGTTGTAGACACCCAAGTTAATCCTGCGTTGCAACTGTACCTGATGCAGTGATTTTTCCGTGGCTCCATGTGACTCCTCTCAGTATGCTGCAAGCAGGTCCCCTGACCTCCAGGGTGGCACAGGACTGGCCCTCAGCCATGAACAGCCTGCTCAGCTTCCAGCTTTTGAGAGCTGCCATGTCTTTGTGCCTGCCCCAGCTCCACCTTCAAGTGTGGCTGGAGCATTGCCAGCACTGTCGTGACTGACTGACCCTCCCTGGCCTCTTAAAGAATGTTGTGGAAGCAAGAGCTGACGTGTTTCGAAGCCAGCAGAGCATCTGCAGATGTTTCTACTTAGGTTGAATAATATTTAGATGCTGATGCCACTTAGGAACACTTAGGAATTACTCATGGTTCTGTGTTTGTTGAAAGATGGGATGGGGTTGCCAAAGCATGCAGCTTTATGGTGCTCATTGTAAATGACTTAGTTTTACATTTGCTCCTGCTGTGTTCTAGGAATGAGGTTTTCTCCATAGGGTACCATGCCTTTTGTGTATCCAGTGCACTAAGCAGGGCAGCACTGGGTTATCCAGTGCAGGGCTGTTCTTGCACTATTTGCTGGTATTCTGTGTTGCTATAGTGACCTCTCTTTAAAAAACAAATAAACAAACAAACAAAAACCCGACAACTTTGAGTTGATATAACTACCCCCCAGATCACTTTAAATACAAAAGAAGCTAACGTGAATAACAAGGAAGATTTAGTAGTTCACATAGAGCTGCAAATTTGTGTAGGTGCATGTATATAATTTGTATATATATATATATTTTTAATATGTAAGATATTTTTAAAGATTTATAAATTATTTAAGATTTACAAATAAAATCATAAAATTTAAAAAAAAAACCCCAAAAAGTAAGATTTTATAAATATAATTAACTTTTTCAGTGGTTTACAGCAGTCTAGTCCCCAGGCAATCAAGGTTTTCCAAAAACCTGTCCAAGTTTACTGAAGCTGTCAATTAGTCCTCAAAGTGTTGACAGAGGCAATGTATTCCTACTTTAATATTCTTAACCTGGATCCTGAGCTCCAATTCCAGACAGAACTGATTATAGACAGGGGGTGAAACTTCAGATTCCTTCTGTCGACCTTGGGCACAGACTGACAAATATTGGTCTTTTTATTTTTTTTCAATGCTGCTTTTTGAAGCCTGGCCATTTCTCTACTTTAACACACTGTTGTTTCTCCTGGGTGCCCTGCAAGTCTTATGATATGTTCAAGGAAAACATCAAACTGATGTATTTCCAACAGCGAGTGCTTTCTGTGTATGCATTGTAGTTCATTTCTTTTCCATTCTTCTTGCCGTTCTAACTTCTGCAGAATGGGAAGTCAGCTACTGAAAACAGAGAAGAGTGGAAATGAAGAAGAAATGGTAGCCAGCTTTGGCAACCTTGCAGAAGTGAATGCTGGATTAAATGGAGCAGCAGGACCTTGCAGGAAGGTGAGGTTCTCTGTGAGTGCTCTCTTCCCTCGTGTGAACAGCTAAACCACTGGATCAACTGCATTGCATCATTTTTTTGGGTTCATTTTGTTTTTTCTCTTTTCATAGTTTAAGAGGATAGAATTTAGTAGACTTCAAAATATGCTTTCCAGCAAAAGTAACGGTACGCTTAAAGAGAATGTCTAAAGCTATTAATGGTGAATTATTTGGGCATGGCAAGAGTTCTTCCAAACAGTTTGTCAGCACTGGCCAAGCAAAGTCTTTCAGCAGGAGATGAGACAGCTACGCCACCATGCAAATGAGACAGGCTTGAAATATGATGAATCTTCTATCTCCTTTTCCTACTCGACTGACACTTGCTTTGAGGAAGGTTGTAAATGCAAGAGAGATTGTGGTATAATTCCTCAGACTGGCGTTTCTGCCCCCCAGTCACTATTCGATTATCTTCCAAATTGCTGTGTTTCAGAGAGATAAAGATTTTTTATGGCTTGCTGACTTGAAACAACCAGAAGAGCCAGAAAAGAGATGGCTAACCGGCCATGCATAGTAATTCCATTGGTAAATGACAAAATCTTTGTTTGTATGACATTTCCAAAATTACTACAGAAGATGAATCTAAAATACAAAATGTCACATTTGGCATGCAAAACTATCACAATATATTTCAGTATAAAATTCATAGAGGCGTTTAATTTAGAATGTGTTTAATAACGAAGGCTGCCTGCATCAGTAATCCTGCCTTGAGGTTTAAAAAGATTGTCTTATTTATTCATATAATGTTAATTTTTTTATATATGATTCAGAAACCAAAAATATTAAGGTTAAATCTTCATTGTTAATTAAGATTTTCTAATTAAGCTGAAAATAATTGTCATTCAGATTAGTGGTTAAGTATGGTTTGTGTTGAGAAACAAAAGAAGTTTAACAAATTCAACTGTTTATTTAACTGCTTAATTTAATTCCAGAAGCTTTCTATCTATATGGAAATATGCTATCTCTTCCAAAATAAATCCAAGACAGGATTAAAGAAGAGATTATTAGCTACTCTAGGCTTTAACCGTGAGTCCACTAAACCTAGTAGTCAAGGTAGCCATGTGATTCTGAAGTGTGTTATGGGCTCTTGTATCCAATTGCATTAAAAGAAGAAGACCTAGTGCTAGTCTTTTCTCAAAATAATGGAAGAAATTGATTTCTTGGGGAAAAGAGAAATAACATTGCTGATTTTAAGCACCATGTAATTAGTTATGGCAGAAACAATTTTATCCATTCAAGTCAACACTGGAGCCTAACTGGGACTCCCGCTTATGGGCCTGACCCTGCAGATTGCATCTGGGCAGCACTGAAGTGTCTGCTGGCATAATGGGACTGACCCCATTACTCAGGCAAGGTTGTGTAAGGATCATGCCGTTGTGTCTGTTTCCCCACAAAAACCTCCAGGATGAGAAGCTGAGCATACAAGGAAAGCACCAGAAGAACATTTCTGGTACGCAGCAGTTATTCCATACTAAACATTCTGTAACTCAGACAACATCTTGTCAACAGCAAGCAGCAGATGTTTCCTTTTGTCTGGACTTGGAATAAAGGTGCCTGTAGGGAGTTGTTATTAAACTCTACACGTGTTGCACTTTGATTACTATTTTTAAGAGAATCTGATTATATGATAATCAGAAGGTGAAAGGATAGTCTGCATGTTACACAGCACTAATAGCTTTGGCAAGGCTAATAATTAGTGTAAAAACATGGCCTGGCCTCACTTTCACTCTGTGCCTGCAGCCTGCTCATCACATCATCTATTGTGCCTGTCTTGCAAAGCATGCTGTATTTTTGAAGGTATTGTTTTCCAGTTAATTCTGGCTCATTATTGCAGAGTAGTGTCTTCTGGTGTCATACTTCACCAGCTCCACCTTCCCCCCAAGAATGCCGGAGATTTTATTAGTAGTATTTGTGTTGGTTTTTTTTTTTAATCTGTCATCTCTATGACATTTGCCCTCCCTAATTGCAGATCCTTGGTTAGCAATGGGTAATTGCAGGTTGAACAAGAAGCGTGTTGTCTGGAGGAAATTTGTCCTTGCTAATTGTATGGTTAAAGAGAGCCCAGCCCAGGTCAGTAACTCTGAGCCTTCTCCCTAGGTTGACTGCTCCAAAATGCCGCAGCCAATAGAAATTCACTTCAAATGCCTGAGGGGAGTCAAAGATAAGGTCCCTAAAGGCCTCTACACTCTCAAAGTTTCTGTTCTCAGCCACTTAGGTGGTGCCTCTGTGGAGTGGCCTGAACTGAAGGAGCAGCCTCAGGCCAGGACGATGCGGCCTGTTAGTCATGGTGGAAACTTCTACAACACTGAAATCTACTTTGGACAAAGTATCCAGACCGTAAGCAATACTTCATAAATATGCTGTCTTTGCTTTGAAAGTTAAAACACATCCGCTTTTTCTCCTTTAGGCTTATATATTTAATGCATTCCATCATGTTAATAATTTATTTAATAATTTAAGGTGCAATTTAGGAAGGTACAATTTTTTCCCCCTAGGTTAACCCTCATCACTCACTTTAAAAGTGCCAAATATATGCTACATCATATAGTGTTGTCAGCTAATTTTAAATTTTACTTTATTCTTTCTTATCTATGCAGCTTGTCAGCTATGTAATTTGATTTCTGTAAAGTAGCTTTAGAATAATAAATGAACGAGTGGGTGTATATAAACACATGAATGCCCAAATCCTTCTGTGAGTTTTTAGCTCCATTGACCCCCACTTGCCAAAAAAGCAGCATTTGGATTATTTTGGAAGGAGCCCAAGCACTGGAGGCTCTATTCTGTCTTTTGTGACTGAGGCACACATATTTTCCTGCCTAAGCATGCTGTGCATGGCAGGATTGTTGTGTGTCAGTTGCTCACTGTTGTAGCTAATGCCTAGTGCTGGTTGAAACACTGGTCTCAGATAAACTCTCTGGCACATGAAAGCTTCTTTACGGTGTGAAAAACAATCTTCATCTCTCACAGTGTGGGATTTGTTTTTGTGCGTGTTATGAAGAATCGGCAGAATGAGGAGTCTTTTTCGTTTTCAGTCATTTATTTTGTGATATGACCTGAATGGCAGATTTCCTCCTCCACATGTTCTGTTGTGTAGACACAGACTAGACAGACAGGCCCTATCCTAAAGAGCATCCTAAAGAGCATCCAGATAAAGCAACTTTTATGTATGGTACCGATTTCAGTTACTTGTAGGTAGGTATTTTCAGATGTTGGTTTTGTCATATGTAAAGTGCTGCTAAGTCACATTTTCTGCTTTTTAACTGTTTATCACCATTGATGGATAATGAGCAGCATCTGTAAATACAACTATCGGAGTGAAAGAAATTGCGTATATGGAGAGGGAAACTGTGAATGGGACTTTCACATGATGTTAAAACAAATACATGCGTCCATCAGGGAAATCACTGAGCTGTGATTCCTTTCTAGGCAGAGTGCACACATCCTGGTTATTTGCCTTGGAGCTGAAGTATTGTCTTGAAAGGAGAAGACTAGGCACTAGGACTGAATTACTCCAGCATGTCCTGCTTCTAAATTTCAGCATCATTTTCTCCTAGGTCTTTGCTGCTTTTTACATTTTCTGGTTTCTTTAAAGTCCTCTTGGAGCCTCACAGGGGACATTAAATCAGCATCTTCACCAAACATCATATTCAATCTAGTGAACCAGGGTGTAGGTCATGGGCAAGTTCACTTAAAATGCAGGGCCAGGAGAAGTTTGATTAAATGACCTGGTAATTCTCTGTCTTCATTACTGTACAGTGAAATCTTAACGTCATAATTTTAGAGAACTTTCTCTGCTGGCTTATTTTGAAGACACAGGATATGTTGTACCCTGGATGATTCTACCTTTCTGTTCTTCCACCTTGGTATTGGTGCACAAACTTAAGGTATGCTTGAAAAGAAACCCTTAGGGTGTGTGCTGAGATATGAGGCAAATTTTAGGCTTCAGATGCTTAGCATCTACCATAAACCTTAGGGTAAGTAGTGAGGTCTTAGTGGTGAGCTCCACATAAGCATCTGGGTTTGAACACAGTCTTACACACAGCACTGCTGCCCTGGGTTATATTGTGGGGTGGGAAGTAGAAGTGCTCACAAATGAAGAATATGCTTTTGTTTCCACTTGCCAGAGTAATAAAAGGAGTTCAGGGTAAACACGGTGAAAAAGAAGACATGCATGCTTGATATTGAAGGAAAGCCTAATTTTAACTAATATATTAGAGAAATTGTTCCAGAACACTACATCCTTCCAAAAATAATAACCCTGTCATGTCGGCAAAGTTGGTGTCAGCGTGGGTTACCTGCTGCGTACAGAAAG
Organism: Atrichornis clamosus; assembly: GCA_013400975.1. NCBI lineage: Eukaryota > Metazoa > Chordata > Aves > Passeriformes > Menuridae > Atrichornis > Atrichornis clamosus. Next base: position 25,489 of record WBMZ01011909.1, read on the forward strand.
TGCTGGTCATGTAAGTTAGATCTGCCTCAGGGCTAGTCTGACTTGCACACCCGACCTTTCAAAAATGTTTTTTGTTCATTAATCAATGTTCTTTGCTCCAGCTTGCCAGCTTCCCTTCTTTCCGCTCCTTCATTGTCCTCCTTTCTAGTTTGTCTACCTACCTCCCCCAATAACCTCTGACTCCATACTAGACAGAGGCTCCTAATAGATCCAGTTGAATTTTATTTATTCTTTAGTAAAGCCAGACAGTCACACAAGTAATCTTTTTTCCTTAAATTATGCTGAATGAAACACATATGAATGCTTTGGGTTGTCATAAAATACAATTGCTGTTTCAAATGACTTTTTACAATTTTAGGAATAGCAACAAAAAGCATGGTCTGAAGGGGACTTGTTTTAGACTCAGCCTTACTAGGATATTTTCGTATGTTTAGTTTATGCAAGTACACTTTAGACTTTGATAGATTAAGGCTGTATGGTTTAGACAAAGTGAGAATTACTTTGACGCTTCACCTACATTATTAAACAAACTGAACGTTAACTCAAGATGAGATTAAAAAAATGCAGTGTAGTTTAACTGGCAGTGAAGAAGCTTTGCTCTTAAACTATTGCTATATTCTTGCGCTGCCAGGATGTTCTTAAGTCTGAAATGAAATTTGACTAAAGAGAGGACAGGAAAGGAGATGAGATGCTTGCTGTGATTCCAATAATGCAGTTATGCAGCTAGATTGTCCTTGGCAACACCTGTACAGATGTGACTGCATCATCTTTACACTAGAACAAAGAAAGATTTTACCAGTGTAATTTTCTTATTGCTGCATCATGGTGGATAAGATCCTGCTATTTATAAGACCTAAGTAGTCAGTAAACATTTTTTGTTCACAGTGTATTTAAAGCAATATTTTGCTCCACAGGATTATGTCCCAGTGTTAGCAAGTTCAGATTACATTTTTCATCTTAATGATGACTTGAAGAGCACAAATGAGTTGCTGTATGCAAAAGTTTAGCTTCACTCAGAAAAAGAAAGTCCTTGAGTTGTTTTTTTCTTTTTTGCCAGCTTTTCTTAAGTTAGTTCAGTAGACATTAGAATAATTGTATGAAACAATTACAACAATAAGAACAAATCCCCAATTTTCAAAGTCAAAATATTCATTGAAATAAAAGTTGGAGTATGGCAAAAATGCTTCTCTTCTTTTAAAAAAATATTTTCATCTATAATATCAATTATTGGGGCCAAAATATTTAGTTACACATAGCCAACTTTACCTAGGGAAATGGAAGGAAGCTTTAAGGAATATCTTCCCATTTCAAGTATTTGTAGAAAAAATTACTGCCTGTTAGGAAGCAAGTTTTTGTTCAGAACAGGAAGTTCGGGTAGGAAATTTTCAGCTATTTTGCAGGGCACTATAAGCCAATGAGGCTGCTTGCAAGTGACATTTAAAAAATATTAATTACACTGTCCAGTCACCTGGGAAGTCAGTCCAGCACAGCTGAACAGAAAACAGGGACAATTGTGTCAGTGTTGAGCTCCCCAAATGGATTTTTAACCCCAGTCCAGCTGCACTCATTTGGCATTGATCCTTATTCTGTGATAGCCTTTCAAAATCGGCACGAAACAGGTGGGAGCTCCAGAAGTGTGTAAGCACTGGTGCTACACATTTTCCCCAGCATACCCGGAACTTGGGATAGTACTAAATCTGTTTATATGCATGAAAAGATACCGTTGGTGACAGAACAGTTCACAGAAGTGAGGATTTTTAGAGTATATCAACTGGTTAATATTTATGTATCAGTGTGGTGAGGTACTAGCAATATTGTAACAGTAGCTGGGTACCATTTTGTTTTACTTCAGGGAAATTCAATATGAATAAAACAGCAACTTTTCAAACATGACATTTAATCCACTCATGTAAATCATACCAGGAGATCTATTATTCATTATTAAAAGGGCACCATATTTTTATTATACTGAAAATGAAACACAAATGCTGTGAAAAATTTAGTGCCTTTTCCTGAAGTTTCAGGGCACTTATCATGCAGTCATCTAGCAGGGGCTGACACTCATTTTAAAATATAGCTACAAAATTAATAAATTTGAACTCTTTTGCTTGGAAAAAGAGGATGTTCTATTTCACTGAATGAGGGATTTATCATTTATTTAAGGCTTCCTAAATACTTCAGATGGCAAAGTACTTTGGTAATGTTCACATTTGGAGTTAGATATATAACGAATAAAGTTCATATCTTTGTTGTTATTAGTCATTTCCAGCATTTTCTTCCCTGAAGTGCATTTTGAAAACTACATGTATCAGAAACTGATTAACATGACCTAAGGTATTAATTCTTAAAATATGATGAAACAAACAGTTTCAAGGACATTATTTTCTGTATGTCAGCAGCTGTCTAAGGACTGTGATACTTTTAATAATTACAAAATAAGGTATCATTAAGAAAAGTAGACCACAAACTTCCCTCTCTCCCTCCCTCACCCCCCACCGGTTTATTTTACTCTTGAGTGAAACACTGGCATAAATGAAGAACATCTAGCTCTAGGACACTCTATAGGACATAACACAAGAGTTTGATACAATATGAAATAAAGATAATGCTTGGCAGTGCCAGAGGACTTTCAAAATGAGAGCCACTTAAATTTTCTCTAGATGCAATTATTTGTAGTTGGGATGAAAAGGTGCTACGTGAACCTTTTTGTAAATTCAAGAACTAAGCTAATACAGATGCTTGTATTTATTTGAAGACTGAAGGTTTGATTTCTTTTTTCACAGTGCAGGAGCACATACTTATTACTGTTTCTGTTTTGTTTATCTGATGCTTTTTTGGGGCCTGGTCTTCAACTGACATTTGCAAAATATCTCTGCAAAGTTCCTGAAAATGCATGTTCTCAGAGCAATTCTTACAAAGATATTACATATTAGAATCTATTGTGTCTACCTTGTTTAGTACTGTGCAATTTATTTACATATCCAAAAGTTACTACTTATACCAGGTTTTCTATTGGTGATTAATTGGAGTTACTTTTCACATGTTATGTAGTCTTTGTGCTCCAGTTGAGGAGTTCTTGGAAGCACCTGCTGGAATGTACTGTGTGTGCTGAATCACCTCAGACCAATGCATACTGCCCAAAAAACCTCAGAAATGTGACCTATGCTATAATGCATCATATATGACTAGAGGGAAGTATGTAGTCTGCTTTGGAAAATCTAGCAGACATATGTTAAACATCAGAAATGTCTGGGGACAGCACATTATTTTAGACCACTCCATGGCTTATTTCCTACTTAATTGGAAGTTTTATCTGTAAGAGTGCTTGACTTGAGCTATAGGATACAATAGTAGTACAAAAGTAATGTATTACCTAGGGCAAATCAGCAGGAGGGCAGAATGCAGCCTCTGCCTGTATCCTTAGCTCTAAATGAACCCCAAACAACAGAGAACACCAAGTACAAAATAAATGCCAGCCCCAACAAAAAAATTCTGTGATTGGAAAAAAAGAGCAGCTCCATGACTCATCAGAGCTGACAGTCTGAAACTGTGAAAAGGGACCTAAATTGTGTTTTGGTCCCTATCTGCAAGTTATGCTTTTATTTTTTTGCCTTAACGTATCTGATTTTAAATAATTTCATTTAAAATAATTATCTGTAAACTCAGGATGAGCAGGGTAGTTGCAAAGCTGAACTACAGAAATGAAAAGAGTACTTTATGCCACCGAAGAACGAAAAGTGATCCTGCTTAAACATGCAATTTTTAAGCAGAACACACAAGGAAAAATTGATTTGTTCTCAGAAGCTGGTCTTCCTATTTCTTTACTGGAGGGTCACTGCAGAGCCTAACCAGGTCTGGACCATTTAGGCAATGCTGAAGAAGCATGAACCGTCACTGCTTCCCTTGTGAAGTGAGCATTGCTGCATGCCTGGCTGGACTTAATCTTATGGACGAAGAACTTGCTACCTGAAGTGTGATGAGGAATCCAGAACAGCATCAGGTGAAAGACACCAGCTGGTGGAAAAAAAAGGAGAGGAAAGCTGCCTGCCCCTGCTCTGGAGCCCGGGGCAGGCAGAGCAGCACTGCTGCGTGACTCAGCCCTGCATGCCGAGCGAGCCACGTCTTCATGAGACTCCTTGGCTCCAAGCGGCTTCTGGGCAAAGTACGTGTCCTCTTCACACAAAAGAAATAAACTCTGCTGTTTCGTGTCTGTAACCCGTGTTATCTTGGGAAACTCATGCTCTGACCGTGCTGAAATCGGTCTCAGGAAAAAATAAATGAAATGGGAGTGTCAGGAGAAGGAACTGGGGTTCCTGCTTTCCTCTCACAAAGACAGTTTCTCCCTCACAAGATGAGGTCAGAATCCACCCAGGCCAGCGGTATATCACCAAAGTGCTCGGGGAGGCTGGAGCTGGATGTACCATACATTACTACTCCCTGCTGGTCCAAGAGCAGAAAAGAATTAGCAGCAGATGTGCCGGGACAATTAGCAACAGATGCAGAGGCTAAAGCTCACAGAATGCAAACATTATTCCCCTATATTAGGGAAGATAAAAGGCCAGATTCTGGTTCTCTGGTGTAAGGTACTTGTGCTGCATGTGGTGCTGTTGGAGTTAACTATGGCCTGAGTTATCTCTCCTAGAGGAAAGGCAGGCAATGGGGAATTGTCGCTGCTCTGGTAGCATGGGAGAGAGCAGGTGTTTCCATTGGGACACTTGGTGTGGTTCTGGGAAGACACTGGGGTGATTTGGCACAGCATGTCAGGAGGAATCCTGCTCTCTGCCGCCACTGCAGGACTCCAAGCAGTGAATAAATCGCCTGGTTACAAACACTGCTCTCCTGTGCTCTGGGCAGGTCTTCTGTGAGCCTGAGCTTGTGTGCTGAGGCCCAAAAGCTTCTGGTCCATACTCTCCTGCTGTCAGGGAGGGTAGGTCACAGGAAAGAGGGTGATACTGCCTAAAGGCTTAAGAAGATCTGTAAGCTGCAGGGAGAGGAGTCAGGGAGTCATTTGACCTATGTCAGGCTTCAAAGGTCTGTTCTCTTTTTCAGAAAATAGAGAAAAGAAAAAAAGGTGGTGGGGAAATGAATGATGTTGCACTGTATGGTCCTTCTCTGATTTGTGTGTTATTTTGTATTCAGATACCTGTTAGAAGACAGGCAGTGATGGAAAGCTGGGGAAATAAGTTTTCAGCTATTCCAGAACATTCCTGTGATAGATAGGGACTTTTGGAAAAACCCTAATAACATGATATTTTATTTTTACTTCAGTCCATGTTTCTATTTCCTCCCCTCTGGCCTTTTATAAATTTCAAACTTACATAAACACTTCCTAAGAATGCCCTTCTCTCTACCTGTATGCTGGCCTTGCACATAAACAGGGAGAGTTTGTAATCTGATTGTGATAGCTCCACCTTAATTTGGCAATAACAGCCTCATCTCCAGCACTATTCATTTTACACAGGAAAGTAATTTTTTATTTGTGATGTGATGATTTATTTGTGCTTCCTTTTTAAAAGGTTTTCTACCTGTGTTTTACACCAGTGAGATTCATGTGCTGCAGATTTCATAACCAGAAATGATGGGCTGTTAATTTATGTGGTATTTAACAAGATTCTCCTATATAATAAGTAAATATTGAATTAATTTTGCATATTTGAATTCACTTTAATCTGTTTGAGTTATATTGTCAAATTTTTGTGTGATATGAATTAAGCAGTATAGATTTTATGCTGTTTTTTTTAAATCGAAAACATTTGAAGGTGCGGAATTAAGAAGTAAAAGTTCATTTCTTCTGTAACAATGTTAAAGCCCAAGAGTAAGTCAGACAAAAACCCCCAAAACCTCACACTGGATCTGTTTATTGAAATATTCAAATAGAATTCGTTCTCTCTATAGAGTGAAACTATGGTGGCATATGGGGAAGTAAGATATATTACTATAAAACTGATATAAAACAGTTGAATTCAGAAAGAGTGGCAAGAGATAATTTTAGTTCATTATGATTTAATTCAATTAAATGCAGCACTGTTAACTGCAGACTAAGAAGAATTACTTGTGCCTGTGCAGGCACACACAAGCATTATTTATTCTCTGCTGCATCTCTCTTTGCAGAAGAAATTACACCAGTCAAACATGGGTGCTCGATACTTCCATAGCACTGTAAAAGTCTCTATACCTCACAGATCTCAATGGAAATTTTACCTGAGCGAGGTGAAACGTTGAGGTAGGTGTTGGAGTGTAGATCCATTAAAACTCAGGAAGGTGTCCTTAGGTAATACACAGTTTTTTAATGCCTACAGTGTTGGTGCAGGCTTGTGGACTAACTTATCAGGTAATGCCTCAAATGATGTTGCCACCAACAGGGAAAATACAACTGCAGATTTTATTTTTTTTCTTCAGAAACAAAACAATCCATCAGAACAAACTACTCAGTCTGAGCTGCCTGTGCCTTGTCTATCCCAGGCACTGCTCTGGAGCTCACCTCTCTTGAAGGAGAGCAGTTACTGATCCCCATCCTCCTCCTCCTCTATCCACCTGAGCTGTTCCCTGCCCTGTACCTGAGCACAACCGCCCCAACCCACAGAGGCATGCAGGCATTCAAGGACCGTGTATTTCCGTCGGAGCTGTGTGCCTGAATGCCTTTGTGCATCTATGCCTACAGGCTGTGCTGGCCGTGCCCCAAATCCCAGCTCAGGCTCACTGCCTAGGAGGAGGCTAATGAAGGGCAGGTGGCACAAGACCGAGCTCTCTCGCAGGGCTTTCTAACCCTGCAGGTGTGGGACAGTGAGCTCTGATGGAAATGTGTGTTCATTATGGCAATGGGAAAAGGTTTAGCATGGATGTTGGGAGGACCTGCCTCCTTTTTGAAACTTCCTGCTTCAGCCTGACTATCCCTTCCTGAACAGCATTTTCTCCCATATAAATCACACTCCCAGTGTCCATCAGGATGAAAATGAAAGTCCACAGGCACCTGCATGAGTGCTCGGCATGCCAGCATGGAGTAACAGGCAGAGGCTTGGCTGGGATTTTTATACGGATTCAACAGAAAGAAATTTCTTACTTGATAGGCATGTTTAATTGACTGTGTAAGCTGAGATGTGTGACACTGTCCTAACTGGTTCAGGCACCCAGCATAAGGACTCCTGGAATAAAAGTCCTTATAACCTCAGACTCTGTAGCAGATGGGTGTGTTATAAAATCCTTGTTTATGTTTAGCTATTATGTGTTTCCATCACGGCATGGTTTAAACACCCAGCTCCTGTAACTGTAGGCAAACAGATACTTCCAGTCCCAAAGAGTGAGTTTGCATAAGTGAGTTTGAGGTCCAGCATAAGAGCTTACAGCAAATGAAGAACAACTGTGAACCAGAAACAAAGAAATAAACTTTTAATAGTCACAATGACTACCCTTACACCAGCTGCTTGACCCCTGTCTGTTTATAGGCAGGCTAGCAGAAGAGCATATATTGTTGCATTATTCTTAAGAAAGAGTAAGTCTGAGAAATAAGGGATAAACTGAAAAGGATGCTGTGATACAGCAGTGATTCCATCTGTGAACGCTTTAGGATTGTTGGATAATGCAGGTAACTGTCTTTGATCACAGCCTTGTAACCATCACCTTTAATTTGTAGCACAGGGGTTACTATCTAGCACCCAGCTAGCCAAATGAAATGTATGGCTTGATTAAGGATCTCTTTTGTCAGTAATTTGTGCCTAATGTTTTTAGCTTTCCCACGGGCTGTTACAGAAAATGGTAAATCTGGTTTAAATGAAACCTGATACTGTTAATGGTTTAATAGCAGCTGCCACAGGGTTATGGCATTTTTCAACAGATGCTTCTGTTTCATTTTAAGCCTACACTAAGTCTTAGAATATATTTACATAATTAATATAAAGTACACCTACATAATAATGACAATATTTATAATTTTAAAAGATTTCCTTAAATGACTTCCTTTCCCTTGCTGTTATCTAATCACAGTATATACCTTGAAAAAGGAAAATGTATTATTAGAAATAATAAGTTATATTCACCTCTTCAAAAAAAGTTATAAAATGCAACACAACTGTGAACACTTATCATCTCCTAACATGGCAGTTATTGGTGTAGGCAAATCCCTTGACGGCTTCAGAAAAAGAGAGACAAAATCTTGTCTGCACCTGAGTTATGCTAGTTCTCCTTCCTACATAATCAGGAGAATAAAAGTGATGGTTGTACTCAAACATATGCATCAAGAAAGAGCTGTGTTGAGGTGTCTACGTACATACAGAAATATTTGAAGCAGTAAAGATTTGTGGCTGGTTATTGGAATGTCGACTGATTGAGGAAATCTCTGCTAATAATCCCTTTGGCATTTTAGGCTGTTCCTAGAGGGTGATTGGTTTGCTTGGATGTCTTCTATTTGGTGATCTTATTACTGTGTTTCAAAAAGCACTGAGGGTATATCCTACAGGATACTCGGAGTCAGAGGATGCTCTTGAATACTGTGGCCTTCTGCAAGTATGTGTCAGTTCACAGTGAGGAGAGAAGAATAAAAGGCTCCTCTTTCTTTGCCTTGGCAATAGTTGAACAGGCAAGGGTACCAAGGCATTTGCGGCTATGAACTGTGAGGACTGTAATGGGAACCATAGAATGGGAAAAGCATTCAAAAAACAGAACACAGTCTTTATTAAAGAAGTGTCCAAGATTGTTTATTTAAGAGATTAGGCAGTCCCAGTTCTCTCAGGAGAATGTGTAGGAGTGGTGGTGAAGCAGATATTAAGCTCTGTGAGAGGTGTAGCTGATGTATTTGCTCCCCTTGTCCCCAAGGTGACCACCCTTCATAGCTGTTAGCTTGGGTATGATGGAAGTTATCTTCTGTGCTCTAGCTTTTGTCTGGTTTTTGTTTTATTTGTCCTTTTTAGTGTATTAGAGTTGTTCACCAGGATCTGGGTTAACCCTCCCACCTTAATTAAAGAAAACAGTTAAAACTGTGGCATAGGACCAGACTACTTTTTCTTTGTGTATGCCCTTCTTTCTTCTCTACCTGCCAAAACCTTGCAGAGGGATTTACATAAGTTCATTACTTCAGGGTTTCTTCACCACTAGTTTTCAAGTCTTTGCCATGGGAACACAATTGCTCCAGGCCCCAAGGCACTGATAACCCTCTTCCACAGCTCCAAACTGCTCGGAAGAATATCTCTATCTTTCTTATGAAAAGTGTAAACAGTGTTTGCCAGTCTCTGGTATGCTGAGAGCTTTTTACCTCAAAATCCTTTTAACCCTACACTGAGGTTCACATGCTTTGCAATCAGAGCTTTAATTTAAAGGAGTAAGTCTATTGTGTACCAACATGATTTCCAGAAATGGGTGGAGAAGAGTTTGTGATTCACTGAGGAGCAAGTGTGCAAGTGTTCTCATTGGGTGTTTGGATGAACCCTCCAAAGTTGCTGCAAGATGAATCCAGTGGTGAATCCTAGCAAGACATCATATGGACACCTCAGATTTCTGAGTTGCTCTGTTTCTCTGTCTTAAAGATTTATAGTGGCTAAGTTTACCCAACACTGGTAAATAAAGATAGGAAATGAATGCTTTCAGAAAGCCAAGAGGGGAAAAAAAAGAAAAAAGAAATCATAAAATAGGCATGCAAGAAAAAGCAACATTTTTTGTCAGAGTGGAAAATTGTTCAAATATATGGTTTGCTGGAAAGAGAAGAGTTGTTAATTGTTTTAGCATGCCAAATTGGTCCAAAGGTATGAAGTTTGTAGAACTTTATATATAAAAGAAAGTCAACTTCCTTGTGATGTTTTTGTAAGTAATAAATATTTTTTTCCTCCTTTGCTAGGTTTTACCACATAAAAAGGCTGTGAAGCCTGGGATGGTACTCCTCTTTGAACTCTTCCTTCTTCGTGGGACCTATACTTGGATTGATCAAGAAGTGGGATGGGGAGCTTTCCCTTTATGTGATAACAATTTTAACACTTTGGAGGGAAAATTTAAATGTCCCTTCCTCAGAGGCCATTATGATTCCAAAGTTGACCGATTCAAAAAAATTGAAAATTTTATTTCTCAGGACTTGGATCATTGGTTATGCAATCTCTACTTTCAGGTTTGTATTTTGAAAAATTGTTTAGTTTTCTCTATATTTTCCTGCATGATTCTGAAATTGGATTGTGGGTCATCCTTCATTTACTGGGATGTCTGCTTTAGTCAGTAAGCATGGACAAGATGTACATGAGAATTTTATATGGGAGAAAATTGTTTAGTCACTCTTCCTCAGAACAGATTCCACTTTCCTTCTGTCAACCTTAAAATTAGTATTGTATTTCCAAAAAACAATACCTCAGCCTACCCAGTAAGTATCTAAATCATATGCAACTCCAACTATTACATGAAATTAGTAAATATTTTGCTGCTGGATTTTAGGATTATTTAAAATATAAAAATATTGCTTGGGATGCTGAGTAATTGGATCAAAGGTTCAAAATCTGAGTTTGAGCCTGCCACTTTTATATGTTAATCTCCTCCACAGATTTAGTGAATCACAGAGATGCTTTCACATGGCTACAATTATAAAATAATATTGTTTATGATATTGTTGCAACTGTATGTGTGGGACTCCCAGCTAGCGAGCAAGGCTTTATTGTGGTAGGAACCATACTTTTGAATAGTTTTTGTACATAATTCAGACATGACACTTTTTGTATGTCTTTAGTGAAAGTGGACCTGAATTAACAACTCTTCTCCAATGGAAACTTTGTGTTTGGATGGGCAAATTAAGGGTTTTGTTGTGACTGAGAGAAGTTCCTTCCTTCAGAATCTTAACAAGATCTCAAACTTCTACATCTTTTATACTTATCTGGCTCAGGAAAAAGTACTTACCAAAATGAATTTTGAAGGAACCTCAATTATAACATGTGGGCTTACTTAATGGAAGTTGTAGGTTTTAATTTTCCTATAGTGATAATTTTCAGGTAATCTTCAATTTTGTGTCTACCAAGACTAAAAGAAAGTGAAAATAGCTTCGGAATCACACAGAGAAATAAGAATTTATATGACAAAAATACCTAAATTATGCTAGGAAAAAGAATGTCAGAAATAACATTAGTGCAGCTATGGTAAAAAAGATAACCCAGAAGAGACAAAATTCCTGAGGAAGGAGGAGGTGAAGATCCCAAAGCTAGAAAATTAGTCTTTCAAATCATGTGGAATGTTTTAATAATCCAGGGTATTTCTATTTTCCCACATGATTCTGGAACTGGATCGTGGGTCATCCCCCATTTACTAGGATGTCTACTTTAGTCAGTAAACATGGGGAAGACATACATGGGAAACTTATATGGGAGAAAACTGTAGTAAATGGAGAACAGAGACACAAGAGCTTCCTAAAATTCTCATAGTAACATTTTGTACTTTTAGGGTTCACAAACAGTGTACAACAAGTATGCTCTGGCTTTGTGGAATTCCTAACTGCCTTTTTCTTTTTTCCTCTTCATAGATAATTAAACTACCACAGGATTTAGATAAGCAAAAGAAGTGTGGTATGCATCTTCATCTCCCACCTGAACTTCTCCTGCATTCAGGCTTTGCTGAAAAGAATGGTGACTCAGAGAATGTTGTACAGTCTGGACCACAAGGTGAAGAATTCAAACATTGATGTTTATATTCAGGTTTTCACTGGAGCAACCCATAGCTTCATTTCAATATTGAGTAGTCATTATTGTTCTTGTTAAGATAGATTTTATTTATTCTGATATGAGTCCAACATGTGTTATAGCAGGAATACTGTGGTTCTTTTTATTAAGGTGGTTTAACTTTGTTTTCAGGTGTGAGCAATTTAAACCAGCCTCATTGCTGAGGATGAAATGGCCATGCTGGCCTAAGGCAGAATAATGCTTGGAATGTCACAGCAATAACAGTTCGGGTGCTTATGACATCAAGCTAACAGGAACAGAAAAGAAAAATAGGTGGTTTTTTTTGTCTACTCTGTAAGAACTTTAGCACCTCCCTGGGCTACAACAGGGACTTCAGATTTGGCAGGGAGATAGTTCTGGCATCACAAGCATGCCTTATGCTACTCCTATGAAATTCTGTTAAGATTCAGTCAAGTGATAACCCCTAGGAAAGACAATTATCATTTGCTTGTGTACAGCAGACCTTCTCAGAAACTTTCTCAAAAAATTGCTGAAGGTTCCTTTTAGACTGAGCATCCTGCCTGGCCTCTGTGAACCTTCCGATGTAGCTACACTGAAGTCATAATTGACCGTATTGCAGTGGACTCACAAATTGCGCTGCTATTGTTAGAAATCCAGTAATGAGGCGGGACATTGCTGTTGTTCTTTTCTTTTTCAGTGTGTGGGATCAGACTGCCATGGACAAAAAGAATTCATTTTTGTCCTACAGATAATTCTATATTCTCTCCTGTTTAATGAACTGAAGGATTCAGCCAGCCTATAGATTGTAGAGTATGTGTGAATATTATGTGAGGATCTGAAACAGATTTAGTACTTCAGGACAGAGGTTCCTGAAGCATTTGAGAACAGCAGTAGTGATGCACTGTAGACAGCATGGGAGGAGGAAGAAGAGGATGTTGAACAGAAAGAAAAAGAACATAGAAGCAATAATCATTTAGCATAGTAAATGGGCAGCTTTGGTTGGAAGTATAGCATGAAAAGAGGCCAGTAAAAGTATTTTTCAGACAATTAGTGATGATTTAGGAGATAAAGAAAATGAGGTTTGCCCTGAGATGCTTTTAGGCCAAGCAGCAACTGCACTGTGATCAAAAGACTTTTTTATAACCACTCTTATAGCAGAAGCATGGAGGTGTAAACATACACTGTATTGAGGAGTAAAGTCCTTTTTGTTGTCATATACCTTCTACATATCTGCTAAGTTGCATTGAGATGCAGCAAACCATGAATAGCAGATCCAAAAGGTAGAATTGCAGGCAATTTTTATCAGCAGTGAAGAACTATGGACAAACTCTTAACGGATCAAACTTGCTTAGTCCTACCATCAGTCTTCACATGGTTTTGGGAAATACATATAGAGGATGCAGCTAAGTAGTCACTCTTTCTGGAAACACTTGGAAAAACTCACGATACTCAGCTTGAAAAGTCAAGAAAGATGTATTTTTAAGAATTGAGGAAGAGCATTAATATATGTCTTATTTTGCATGCAGATCTCTGAAATTTGCTGATATGGTGGTCATGGAAGATGCTCAATTTTCCTGCCAAACAGATTTGCACTTACAAAATTTTTAGGAGTAATTTTTTATATTGCTTATATTTATTTATTTTTGTTGGAGCCTTCTTTAAAGATATTATTAGCTGCCAATATCCCCCATGGGTTTGTTTTTTAATGTATCTATGCAGTGCTACAGTATGCTGTTTCTGCTGGTGATATGTTGCTAAGAGATTTAATAATGGGTAAACAAACACAACATGTGGTAATCCATTTCAAATTAAAAGTTTATTAAACGCTAGCTTGATGACTTTCTGGCTATTTACAATTAAAGGAACAAACCTTAGAGAACTGGAGATCACGTGGTAAAAATCACAACTTCAACATTTCCAACAGAAAAATGTGTTTATGATCTGTGGCAAGCTGTCGCACATTGATATGCCCTATAAATACAGTATTAGATCTGTTAAACCACCAAAAGCTGGGGTGGGGAGGGGGAAGCTCTGTTAAAGTGACATTGAGGTTGAGACACAAACCAGAGAAAGCAAGAACAGTCTAAATGAAGACGGGTGCTCTGTAAGTCACTCTACTGCAGTAGTCTAAATAGTGAGTGATCTTATATATCAATACCATATGTGGCACTGCAACATATAAGCGAAATAAAGCAGGTTAGGAGATGGTGTTTTAACCTTCACTTCAAGTTTGTCTTGGTTTTAGAAGTTTAAGACAGAACCTTCATATTATTTCCATTAACTCCAGGCTACATTATTCTTTTAAACCACAGCTCTGTGTTGGACTAGGTATGGCTCTTCCCTAGGATGAGGGCACAGACTCCCTCATCCAGAGCACAGTGCAGGGAAATGCAACATAAAACCTCCCATTCTGCCTCCTTTGGAGATCACAGATGCATGTTAGCAGGCCTAGTGTGTCTCTTAGTCCAAACCACATCTTCTCTCCATTCCTTAGAAGTGGTATTCCCTAAGAGGTTTGCAGTAGAAGAAAACTTCTGTTTTCACCACTACCATCCTTTGCTTTTCTTAGGAAAATCTCCTGCTGTTGTTCTGTTGCACCTTAAGGGATCAGGAGTCCCTGTCAATGAATAAATGGCAATTGTGTGGAATTCGTTACCTGCTGTTATGCGGAAGTTGGTAACAACTCTAGTACAAGGAGCTTAGGTAGGAAGGTTTGGTGCATCTACCAGGAAGGTTTGACAGGCTTGGATCTAAGTAACATGGGTGTCCAAAATACATGAAAACTTCAAAAGTGTGACTCTCCATATAAACACTAAATATACATATTCATCAAGAAAATACTCTTTCTCGCAGTGAAATCCAGCAAGACCCCTTTTGACTTTAGTATCCATAGAAGAGGGGATTCACATGTGCAAAATGTCAGCATAACAGTCTTTTTTGAAAGTGGCAGCTCTTTCATCCTCAGGAAAGTAGATGGACATCACTCATATACTAGTTCTCCAGCTCAAACACTTTTAGGCCAGACTCAGGCTCATTTGGGAAGTGTCACTCTGTACTTGTTGGGAACCTTCTGCCAAATGCTTGCTTTTCTAGATGTGCTGTTGATCTCACCTGTCATGCAAACACCTATTTGTGCCCATCAGAAATTGTGATCAGATGAAACAGGCAAGTGTAAAACTAGGGATGATTTTATCCTCTAGTTTTTAGAGCCAAAGGAAAACCTTTTTTCAGCCGATATATTCACATCATTTCCATATAGGCCATTTTGAAGTCCTGAAGTTATGGTCAGCACTGTACCAGTGTCTAGTGACGTCCACTCAGGACCTAAAAAGGGCGTTTACAAGAAAGAAGGTGGAAGAGTCACTGAGGAAGATTAAGATACTGAAACAGTATTTTTTTTCTTTTTTAGTTACAAGTTTTGTGTAGTTTTTGGTGAACTTAAAGAGTAATGAGCAATTGTGCATTTTTTTTAAAGCAGAAATTACCCCAAGCACTGCAGGGTTAAATCAATACAGGAGTTTTGCTTAGCCTGGCTGTGTTGGAGGAGAGGTGTTACCAGACAAGATTTTCAGGGAAAGTGTTCAAAGGTAGCCAGCCTTCTTTGGTCCCAGCATCAGGATATTCTAGCTGTGATAGAACTGGTACAGTACTGTATTAGCATGATGCCATTCCTCCCAGGATCTGGGCTAGCAGAGATGCTTGTTGCTATTGCTTTGCTGGGTAGATTTGCCACATAGGAAAATTCCCACTACCACAGATGTCTTTGGATTAAACATGCGGATTTTCTCTGTCTAACATTTTGTTTCCAGAAAATCTGTTTGTTCCTCACACCCCACTGCTCTACTAAGGGACCATGATGAAAAAAGCCACTCTATTATTTGAGAATGGTTTGGTTTAGGGACTCTTATTTTCTTTACAATGACCAAATAGCTCATTTTTCCCCATAACTTTTTTTTCCCCTTACAAGTTTTGCTGTCTAACAGCAGATGCATGTGGCTTCTGTGCCCTATGCATCAACCAGAAGAGGTTAGAACCACTGAAATGTTTTTAGTTCTCAGACCATGAGCTTATAACAGAAATAAATATTATACAGAGAGATCACTTTAGGGTGTACAATTTTTTTCTGGTTACTGTACAATTTAGAGCATATTTTGGTCTGTCTTCCTTCTGTCTGTCTGCCTGGCCATTAATAATAAGGTTGGTTTGTACCACTTGGCTTCAGCAGTCCTTGAAACTCGCCAGGGTTGTAAAGCTTTAAACAGTTGGGCAGGTCTTTAATTGTAAATTAGTTTTGACAGGACTGCTAAGACAAAGGCCTGGCCCATCCCATCGTGATGCTAGCCGACAACCCCTTACTGCTCCTGGAGCAAGGCAACATGTGGAAGAAATTGTTCTTTTACATTTCACAGCTTGTCATTTCCTCTGCAGGGCAACCTCTGACCTCCCCGAAAGATCCCGACACCCATAAGGGAAGTATTCCCACTGTTGTAAAGGAAGTGGAAAAGCAGTTTAATGCCGCAAAAGGAGGAGAAGCGTGTGTGTCAGAAGAAGCTGGGAGGAAAAGAGAAGAGCTTAAAATGCTTCCAGGAGGTTAGGATTTTTATTACGTTGCTTAATTTACTGAAGGTTTGCAAATAGATCTGCTTGGCATGTGTGTAAATACCGCCACTTGCCTTCCCCCTCACCCTATCATCTCATCATTATTTCACTGGGCAAAGGAAGCGATGGAAGACTTTAAATCAATTGTTAGGGATCAAAAGCAGCTCAGGCAAAAAGGTACAGAAGCGGTGGACTCCCTTGTCTAAAAAATAGTTGTAGGCCAAATGTGTTAGTAATTACAAGGTGTGTGTGCAGTGCACTGACAACATTGGATTACTGCTGGTGTTTCCGTGACATTTTTACATCCTTTCATTTTATTTGGTCATTTATATCCATGGATCACACCACGTTGTTGTTAGGTGCTTGGGAAGTACTTTTTCTTCCTGCAGCACATTAATAGCAATATCCTTTGTTAATTGTGCTGAGCTAAATTACGTAAAAGTGCCTGTCTGTGTTTACATCAGCTAACATTTTCGTCCGGGATGTGGGATTTTTTTTTAAAGGCAAAGCCTTGCAAGTTGCTCTCATAGGGTTTTTTTACTTGATTCTGTTCATTTGGTTTTTTTGTTTTTGTTGGTTATTTTGGCGATTGTGATTGGTTGGTTGATTGGTTTTATTGTTTTGTTTTGTTTTGTTTTTAAATCCCAGATAAAAAGTGTTTATCTGAGAATTGAGTGACACAACCCCTAGATCCTGTCCTAGACTCTCATACTGCCATGATGGTCAGAGGCAGACCTACCATGGGACAGGGATTTGAAGGTACCAAGGATACAGACAGTCACTCCCACTTCATAACCTGGGCCAGTGCATAGAAATGAAAGCGCAGGTGAAAATAAATTAATCTCATATTTTGAGGGGAGAGAGTGACTCTCCTTCTGTACCAGGAAACTTTGATAGGTCATGGTTAGGCATTGAACTGCAAAACATTAGGTCTGATAGCTAGCTCTTATCTGTGTAAACAGTAGCTTGTATTCTTCTTCACGTCTGTGGACTCCCTGAAATGATACAGTAGAATTTTGGATGCATGTCAGTTTGAAGCCAATTGACATGCCAACTTTCCTTTTGCAGCAACTCATGAAGTGTCATTCAAAAATAAATTATTTGGAGCTGTCCTTCTCTGTTGACTGTCCAAGAAGTCTAGGACTGTGCATCTGCTATTAGAGGTGCATTTGCTGAATATCTCAGGTTGATTGGGCACAAACAGAGGCAGGAGCTAGTGTGGAGTTGATAAGTCAGGATTCATAAATGCTGAATATTGGTATTGACCACCACAGATACATAAGAAGTAGAATACAGAGCTGGTGTCAGTTTTTATTAAATGGTGTTGGTGGCCAAAGGTTAAGCATATTACAGAAAAAAATAATGAAACTTCCCAATCTTTCAATCATTCTCATTACACATCCTAATAAGACCAACATTTAACGTGTCTTTTCTAGATGTTGGTCCTTCTAAGAATATAATGACAGCCCTAGCTTAGAAATTTTTTTCCAACTTCTACATTAGTAGAATCTACTTTGAAATTTATTTAGTTCTTTTGCCCAATATTAGTTGTGCAAAGCAGCTTAGACTACTCACACCAGTAAAAACATAAATAACCTGC
This sequence comes from Atrichornis clamosus, assembly GCA_013400975.1. NCBI lineage: Eukaryota > Metazoa > Chordata > Aves > Passeriformes > Menuridae > Atrichornis > Atrichornis clamosus. The sequence goes on from WBMZ01011909.1 coordinate 43,321, forward strand.
ATTAACAAAGGAGTTTTTAAATAACATTTAATGGTGTTTGATGTTTGCTTTTGTCTGTTTTTAATTTTTTTTTCTGATTTATTTTCCTTGCCAACATTTGGATGTTTTCACCTTTACAGTGTGTCTCAAAACATAATTATTAGTTGTGCAGGTAGACAGCTATTCATTCTGCCCTCTTCCCATCACTGATGTTTATCTGGATCTAAAACTAGCATGTTGAATTTTTATTCAAATTACTTATGTGGAGTTTGTCAGAGACTCAATGCCAAACAAAGCATTTTAGTACCCACACTTTCAGTTCAAGACAATCTCTAACAAATACCCTGGAACAACGCAGTTACAGAAGTGGCCTGATTTTGAAAGGTACTGAATTATTACAACTTTTATCAAAACAAGGTTGGATTCAAAGGGCGTTATTTGGCATCATCAGAAGATTTGACTCAGTATTTTCTAAGAGATAATACTATAATTGACTGAGGATTAAAAAAAAACATATTCTGAGTCTACCTGAACTACAAGCAGGTAGTATCCATGGATTTTGAATTAGGCAAAACCAGTTTTTCTTATTTTTATTCACAAGACAACAGAAGTTTTCCTTGATGAGCTCAATTTCTGGTACTTGCTCAATTTCTCGTGCTGACTCTTATTTTAAGAGTTATTTTATCTCGTGCTGCATATTATTTTAATGAAAAACTTGTTTCAAAAGGCATATTGCTAAAGCATAGATTTTCTGTGACGGAACACTGTCAGTAGTGTAACCACTAAACTCATTATTTGCATTCAGAACTACGGAGGGAAAAAAAGCTCCAGTTTGAAATCTCCAGGTAATTTCTGCAGAATGACATATAAACTAGGATTTATACTGTACGTGATGTTTAATTTGAAGCTTCAACAGTGCCTGTATTTGTGCCCACCAATGCTCATCCCAAGAGGCAGCTGATCTCCAGCCCTTCTCTCATATGAAGCCTAATTTCTTTTTTCTAAGCCCCCAGTTATGCATGTACCACGAGTAAAACCCCTGGAAACACATTAAATATTTCTCATAAATATTGTTAGTCAGCCTGTTACAAGCAGCTGGCATTCTGCTCATTTCTGGGGTTTGACAGAAACTGTGATTCCAACTCTCTGTTCTTTCACCTTTGTAGGACATATCCAGGGTAAAGTTTTAGCCTCTATTTTCAGATCTTCCAGCTCAGAAGTATTCTTTTGCTCGATGTCTGTCTTCTAAAATAAACTGAGCATTGAAAATAAAATGTTAAATATTGTTCGTTTTTAGGATCTCAAATTCAACACGCTTCCTGCGTCAGTGGAAAAACGTTGGGAAGTCAGTTGTGTCCTTTTGTGATGTCAAAAGACATTTCTGTCAGAGCAAAGCTTCAGAATAATACCTAAGCAAAAATGGCATCAGGCTAACCAAGGGGCTTATTGCAATAGCAGCAGATAACACTCAGAACTTTATTCAGAACTTATTAAGGTGTCCCCTCCTTATCAGAATACCAAACACAGAAACAACTTCATTCTAATTTTATCATTACCTTTGGAGAGGAGTCTTTACATTTGTTAGAAGGCGCTTATATACATGACAAATAGTTTTGTTGAGAGGATTATATTTATGCTCACAACCACTTCTGAAACAATTTAATGAAAGCTAGTAAATCTTCACTGTAATGTTTCTCCTTATACTGCAGCGAGATTCTTTTTCTTCTGAGGTGCTGTTTTCTTCTGCATAATAGTTATATGCAAATGTAAAAATAACTATCTAAACAAAAAACCTAATGCTGTTCTCATTGGTAATTCCTCATGGGTGCCACTTTAAAGGGAACAAAGTGGTGTTTTAAAATGATTACTTACCCCTCATTTTACAGGTAGAGCCCCAGAGGCAGAGCCTCAGATGGCTGAACCTTCTCTTTCTCTGTGGGTCTTCTCCTTCTCTGAGCAGGACTGCATAAATGATTGTATTGATTCTTCCAATGAGGATCAAATTCAGCTTCTGCTTACTGTTCTGCAATCCACACAATCCAAACTCTTCTATTTTTCAACTTCTGCCATGTTATTTGGTTTCCCACAGGCTGATGCATTCCTAGAAAGAGAGTCCAGATAGGATCTTCATGTTATTTTCTATCCCTGCTGTAATTTAACCAACCTGGTGATTTCTTTGTCTCCTACCCCACTCTTGGATTGCACCACTCTAAAACCCTTTCTTAATGAATTAAAGAGAGATTGTAGCCATTCCAAGGGAGTGTTCTTTCCTTCTCTACTTTGTCTCTTAGAAGTAGTTCCCATCAAACTACTGTAAAGTAACTTCCTAGCCGTGCTATTTCTTTTTGTCCATATTTTAAAAAGAAAACCTTTTAGACACCCCCCACCTCCCATACATAAATAATAAATATTTCACTGTCTCAGCCCTATATGCAGCACCTGAGGGTTTTATATCATGGACAATCTGTTTCCCACTCCTCTCTAATGCTCCTTCACAAAGGATGTGTTCACATTATTTAGGTATTTATGGTACTTTTGAAGTGAATGCCCTGCCCCAGTTGTAGTTCCGTTGTTCTCACTGCAGTGCTCCCTGAGGACAAGCACTGGCCTCTTTCAGGGTAAAGATGAGCAAGGTTATGTGCTTTAGATGTGTGTATTGGGTGTTAATGGGACATCAGTTACCAGGACCAGACTAAAAACCTGATCAGACATGAAGTCTTCAGCACACAGTGGAGCCCCCACTGCTCGGTGGTGTCCTCCGGAACCCTGGCTTCATTCTACGGCTTCACTCCTGTGGTTCCACAGAACTTGTTACAGAAAACATAACCAAAGACTCCAGACTGAATGCAGAGGACAAAAATTGATTACATTTTACTCTGCAAGGGTTAGGAAGCTGTAAGGCACCCTCCCATTTTAAAGGTCATGCTGCTATTCTTGACTATTGTCCTGAGAGGGCTGCTCTGGAGAAAGGTAACAGAGTAGCAGTAACATTTTTGTTTCCAAGTTCTTTCCATCCTTCAAAAAGGTAGGTCCCAGATGAACTCAGGTACTTGGTACAGGTAAGCCCTTCTTTGTATCCCATATCAGGCGTGATGTGTGTGGCATCTAAACTATTTGGCTGGGTCTTACTATCACTCAGAAATGACTGCTCTCAGCATCTCAAGGTCTGGAAATAACCTTCATCTTACCATGCTTTTCCAAATCCAGACATGTATATTGTCAGGCCCATTGCACAATGATGGGAAAAAATGCCACCACTTTTTTCCTATTTGTCTTATAAAAATGTAGACATTTATACTATTCTGCTGGACTTTTTATTAATAGCTGATAACAGATTTATAACTTTGGATTAAGAGTCTTAGCATCTTTTCCAAGCCTTGGTGTAATAATATTTTCCAGCTTTTATGCATATGTTCCTTGACTTCCAAATAAATCTATTAATGGAGAGTCTACATCTGCCACTGCACCTTTTTCACAGCTATGAGACCTGCCTTTGATCATTCTTTCTTGGTGCTGTTTTCTCCTCCTCAAATTGTTCATTTTTATCATGAATGGTATTATGCTTCCCTGTCAGGGAACAAAATGTATTTTGAGTCAATTTACTAAAATAGTCACTGCTAAGTGTTATATCTGGACAAAGTTGACACCTTTGACATTTTCTAAAATGGCAAAAATAACTGTATTTAAGGTATGATTTATGGGTACTGTATGTCAAAGGAATTTCTGTGTTATCATGGTTTCTGATGCAGCAGTCCCAACTCCTTCAATGAACAAATTGCTGATAGCACAGCTAATTAATGCTTTATTAGTTTTCTGTGCTCAATTATAAAAAGTTATAAAAAAGTAAAATGCTATTTAATAATAGAGAACTGTGTGATTCTTGTTTCTCTCTCAGAACTGCTTTGTTTTGTGAATGTGGAAAAAACAATTTCTACACGGCTCAGTTTTATAAGACACATTTTCCCCCTCCACTTACTAAGAGCAACTCCTATGATTAAAAAGTAGACTGGAGTCTTTAAATGTCTGTCTGATTGCTGGCCTCTATTAAAAACTTCTTAAAATAATAGATAGGTTTAATTCCTCAAGCCAAAGAAAAATTGTATCATCTTAAGTATTTTCCATATTTATTATATGGATGAGATTTGGCTACTGAGGAAAAAAAGGAAGCAAAATCTCTTGTATTGCAAGTTTTAAATGTACCAGGCTAAGGTTTACTTAATTAGAACCTCCAGGCAATAAAGGAGCCCTTTTTTAAATTCTGTGAATCTTAATATGCTAAATAATGCAAAGCTTCAACTCTTCAAGCATGAGACACACATCTGGCAGCTTAACATTTAAATTACAGAAAAAAAACCACTTCAGTGGTAATTTTCATGAAGAAAAGAATGGGAAATGTATTACAACTAAATTTAATTTCTTTTTAGATTTTTCATCCTGTCTAATTGCAGGCATTTCCCATCTCCTCTTTTATTTATTTATTTCTGTACAGTTTTTTTCTGTACTTTTTATTGATCTTTAATTTGAGCAGCTTCTTACTGTTACAGCCATTGAAGAATTACATTGTGTTTTTACTTAGCAAAAATTGTTGAGAGAAATCTATGAGGAATTAAAGTAATGAGCTCACTGGTATAGAAAGAAAAGAACATTCAGAGCCTTACAAATAAAATATAAAAAGAGCATGTCATGATTAAATAACAGACTTGAGTTCTTTCTTCCTCCCATTTCTTAAATGTAGGATATTATTGTTTCCTTTATTCTTTTTATTGTCCCATTTTTTTGGCCAAGATAATTAATGCTTTATTCATTTGACTCCAAAAACATTGTTAAAGTATTCATCATTTCAGCAAGGCTGTTTGGAAACCCATTTTTGTGTACAAATAAAAAAAAAAAAAGAAGAAAAATTAAACAAAGAAAACCACTGGAACCATCTTTACAGAGGTATATTTATATTTTAATATGTGTTTATGGATTCATGCATGTATCACCTACATGGAATGGGTAGAGACAATTTGAACTGGTAATACTGCATGTGGGCACACATGTAACATAGCCAGCAGCTGTATTTTGTGCTGTTTCACTGATTTCAGTAGACCTCTTCTTTCACCCCAGATGATGTAAATACCTTTAAATCTCTCATTCACTATGAATGCTCAACATATGTACACCTACAGACGTGTGTATACGTATGTAGAAAGTAAGAAAGTTATTCATAGCTATGTACATGAGCACACAGGCTTAAAACTGTGAGATTGTATATACATGTGTTGTTTATCAGCAACTGTAACACCTAAGAGGAGATCCTGCCTGTACTGTGGTTTTAAATACACTTGACTATCTTTTACTATGTGGAACTGAAAATAACTTTAAAAAAAAAAAAAGTTAAATAATCATTAAGTGTATTTTTGGCTTATCCTCCATATGCCATCCATTAAAAAGTGTAATACAGCCCTTTATTTCTGCCACGCCACTGCTTCCTATGATGTGGGAGTAGGTTTCTGTTCATTCCGCGGTCACTGCTTTTCAGAAGCTTGAGGGACATGTGACATGTGTTTTCTAAGCAATGCTTATTTGAGTATTTTGCATTCCTGTGCCTCATTCTTGATCCACAACTATGCCTATGCACGAAAATTAACTTCCTTCTCTCTTCCGAAGAACACTTCCTGGAGTGTTGAAAATACCCTTCCATGTCAATCTTCTTGTGCCTATTATTTCTTTGTTTCTACTTCCCCCCCCTATTTTGTATCTATGCAATTGTTATTTCTAGCACGACAGCATCTGAAGTCTTCTCTGCATCTATCATACTAACACTTCTGGAACGTAGGAGAGAAATAACCACCTACTTAAAACTCTGATGGAGGGGAGAAAATGATCAGCCTGAAGTCAGTCAGGATCTTATTAGAAGAGGGACTAAAACCCATCTCCTTCCTTTCCAGAGCTTTGTCTTATGCACCAATATAAAAATAATTTATGTCCTTTTCTTTTTTTTCTTACAGACGATTGCCAAGATTGCCATGGCAGTGCAGATGAGCACCGTGGCTCGTTTTGGCCGAAGGACGTCCAAGAAGAACATCACAAGGTCCTGGTCTTGATATGAACATCTCCCTCTTCCTTAAAGCTCACAGAGAATCCATTGAAAATTCTACATGTGCCATTTAAGAATGATTTGTGGGCTTGCTTGCTGTTGTTGTTGTGTTTCTTTACTCTATCCCTGTGAATTTTTTATAGCCACAATAAGGCTTCACCTGGCTGGGTGTATTCCTGTCTCCTGTAGAGGTCTATAAGGAGCTAATCTCTCCAGCAATTAATCTTCAGAGGACTATAGGAAAGACCACCCAGCAATCAAACAACAGCATCTTGACTGAGCTGCAGGATGATATTATTTTAGTAATGTGTAAACACAAGATAGGTTTCCTATGCATCCATAAGCTTTAAGCTCTTGTGTACTTGTGCAGAAGAGCCCTACCACTAGGTATTTTTAATGTATGTATTTGTAGTGTCTTTGTCAAGGATAAAATTAATTTGTGAACAAATATTGTGTCATCAGTACAAGTTATCATGAAATCTTATCTGCAACATGACAGCACTTTCTGGGTGAGATACTATTGAAACTTTCAGATTTAATGTAGATCTTGAGAACTAAGACACAAAGCAGGCTCTGTATTCTTGAAAATTGCTTCTACCTGCAATATATTATGAAATTAGATATTTTTCAAATAACATTGCAATATTTTCACTGTAAATGTTGCTTGACTTCCATCCTTAAAACAGCACAGCTGCAGTGAAATATAACTGGAAACATGAATATTCAAATTAATCATTCTGGTAATATGTCTCACTCTATTCTAGATATACTCTGAAACATTTTTAATGCTTTTAATTTTCCACAGGAAAAAAGTCATCATAGTACTCAAAGTACCCCCACACTTGTGTACTATGTGTTTATGCCTGTATATGTACTGTAGCACAAATACTCAATGGCTGGGGATTATTATTGCAACTTTAACTTTAGTATTGTGATGATCTACTTTTGGGAGCAAAACCAGGTTGGCCAACTGGAAATTCCATCTGTTTTAAATGTCTATGTTTCCAAGTGATTTATTTCTTCAGGAAGGTAAGGATAACTTGAAGAAAGCAGAGTTATATACAAACGTAGTTGCAGACTGAGGTGTGCATGCATGTGTGTAGCCTTATATCTACAGGAAGGATGATTTAAGGACTGATGGAGTGGGTGTAATGGGCAAAGCAACCCAACCCAGCCCATGGGAGTGGCAGAGTGAAATTCATTTCCTAAAATCCCATAATAGCACAATGCCTTTGAACAGAATGCCATGGTCTTATAGGAACCTCAGTTGTGGGTGGCTCTCAAAGCCACATTAAAGTGACCTGGTTTCAGTGAGGTGCGTAAAGCCTTGTGTAATTCAGCACTGTCTAGTCCCTTTAGACTCAGTGAAGTGACTCACAAGCTTACAGTTATTGACATGTTTGAATAGATTTCTGAACAGAGCCTCTTACGAGAATACTTCTACACAAAAGAAATGTGAGCGTGTGAAATCTCCTTTCAAAGGTTGTAAGAGCCCCTCATTTTTAATGCGATGAGTGAACCCTAATGTTCAGAGAGAGCCTTGTTTTAGCATGTTCAAGATTAGGCATTTGGCCTGCTTTATATAATTTAGGTCTACTTGTATCACTGGATACCATCTTCTAAAATAATTTTACCTAACAGATATAGGAAACAATGACAAACTAATGTAAAGAACAGACTTAAGGAAGAAGACCAAAGTTCATGTAGTGGTTTATTCTCCTCAGTAGTCCCTTTTCTTTTTGTAAACAGATTTTTTTTTTTTTTTTTTTTGTCTAAAGAAATCAGAAAGACCTTTGAGTCTGACCTCAACTTTTTGGGGATTATAGCTGTCACTGCTTTGCCTTCCCTGACCCCAAATTCATCTGTGCTAAGGGGTTGCAATGCTTTTGTTGCTTAGCTTTTGTTTTAAGGAGTGTGCACACCACTGCATATATTCAAGATATTGAATGGTAGCTGTAAAGGAGAGAATGCTCAGAGTCAGAGACTTCTGAGAGAAGTAAAATGTATTCTGTGGTCATAATGCCGTCCTGTCTCAGATGACTGGGTTTCTGCTTTCGTACCTCAGACAAGAGCAAACACAGTCTCAGAGAAATTATTTCATAATACTCTTTAACACCGTTGGGATTTATGTCTTAAATAATGTCTTTATGCACAGAAATAGTTTCATGGAGACAATGTCAGTGCAAGCAAGGTACCTTGCATACACTGCCCACTCTGAAAACTTGACTTCTTCTAAGGAATGAGGCTGGGCAGTCATGTGGCTGAAATTCAAAATGTGTATGAGGTCTGTGTAATCCAAGATTCAGAATACAGATTTACTTTTTAGAGCAAAATGGTTCACGGAGTTAAAAAAAAAAATCTTTTAAGTTTTCATAATTAGCAAAGTGTAAAGTGATGTGGCTTCATACAATGTCAATGCTTTGTTCCCTGGGAACCCAGATTTTTTGACATCTAGAGAGTAAACTTGGATGTTTTGTGCATTATAGATTTCTTAAATGTGAAAGTCAAGTAGGACCTTAAATAATTTATGTTATCTTCTAGTATAGGCTAGAAAATTTCAACCACTTGCTCTAAAAAGTGGACATCAAGGGATGTAGAACCAAAATTTGTCTTTGTGGTTACCCCTAAGCAGCATACTTTCAGTCTCCCTGTCTAATAGGAAGAACAAAAAGGGACTTCTGTTTCTAGTTTGATCACAATGTGTTTTTACCTTCCATCCCCTTGTCCTCTCTGTCCTTGTTCACTAAATATTAGCAAACCCTTTACATAGCTTGGTATTGTGCCTGGGAAGGTATTAATAGACATCTTCACTGAAGTCACCTGCAGATGTCTGTCTGGTAAATTATGATCTCATTGTGTCTCTTGGTGGAAGTGATGTTTGGCTCTCTGTCCAGGGCCAATACTGCCAAGCATGCAGGGAATCTGGTAGTCAATTCAGAGAGGTGATGGCAGTGCTGAATCAGACCCTGTGCATGCAAAAATGTTATTCCAGAGATGAGCACAGATCAGGATTCTCTACTTTGTAGCTCAAGGAGTAGTTTAAATGACCATAAACTGGCACCAGCACTGAAAGATGCAGTATTGTCCCTCTCCTTTGCGCTGGCACCTGGGCAGGGTGGCCTGGATCAAAACGGGTCCAGCTGAGAGCTAACCCAGTTAATAAAAGAAAAAGGAAAAAAAAGAAGCCAAACAGTATTAATTCCATTCCCAGATCAGTTCCCTCCATATGGCTTACTATGTACATGTCCAAATTTTTTTGTACTGACGAAGTGTGGTATGCAACACAGGAAAAAGCAAAGCAGGTAGAGGAAGACTGGTTGACTGCTGGTGTCACCATGAGCTTACACCTCCTTGAGATGTTTTGTCAAACCACAGCCTTATAGGAACATAAATCAATTCATGGAAGAATACTCTGTGTGCAGCTCTGGGCCCCATGATTTAAGAAGGTCCTTGAACATGTCCAGGGGTGGGAAACAAAGCTGGTGACAGGGCTGGAAGGCATGTCCTGTGAGCAGTGGCTGAGGACCTGTCGAGCTTGGAGAAAAGGGGACTCTAGGGCAACCTTGTTGCTCTCTACGGCTTCCTGGGGAGGGAAAGTGGAAAGGAAGAAGCTAAGCTCTTCTCCCTGGTATCCAGTGATAGGACATGTGGGAATGTTTCAAAGATGCACCAGGGGAGGTTCAGACTTGGCAGCAGGAAGCAATTCCTTACTGAGAGGTTGGCCCAAAGCCTGGAATAGGCATCCTAGAGAGGTGGTTGTTGCCCCCAGCCTGTCAGTGTTTAAGAGGCACTTGGACAGTGCCCTAACAGTGTGCTTACACTTTTGGTCAGCCCTGAATTGGACCACAGATAATTGTTTTAGGTCCCTTCCAAGTGAAATAGGCTAGTCTGTTCAAAGTCCTTTGAGCCAGCTTTGCCACTGCTGCTTTCCAGGTTTATTATAGAGTGAGGAGTAAAACAGAGCTAGAATTCAAAACAGAGAAGCTGGCATCTCTTACTTTGCTAGCTGTGTCCAGCTAATTACCTAGTATTCTAACTTGTTTCTTCTTTTCATTTAAAGGTCAGCTGGAATAATTCACCTGACCCATGTTATGAAGAAAAATCAGGTCCTGAGAACAATGCAAGAAGAGAAGAAGGGAAAACATCTGCAGAGAGCAATTTTTATTTGGAAGACTTGGAGAAATATACTTTTTCTGTGTGGTAAGTGATCACAGCACCAAATAGTTTCACAATCCAAAAGATTCCCTTGCTATACTTGTATTATATTGATGTATCTACACTTAGATTAATGCTATTAGGCTAAAAAAAAAAAGACATGGATTTTCACATGGAAATACTTTTTGTCTGAGAATGCAATTTTAACATTGCTACATTGTTTTGATGAGCTGTATCAGGGAAATAAAGGCAAAAATATTTCTAAGATAATCTTTTCAGCACTTTAAGAGCTATGCACTACCTTTCTTGGATGTTACTTTAAATATTATTACTTTTCTCTGTTATAGAATACACATATGGGGAACAACTTAAAATGAATAGATAAATTAAAATGAAATTAAAAAGCTTGTATCAAAATGAAATCTTTTCATTTACTTATAATTATATTTCCTGGGACTTCATCTTCTAGGTAATTGCAAAAGTTGGACAGTTATTTGTAATTAGTAGAAAACAGTGAAGACCCAATCCTTCACTAAATGAAATAATCTGATAATCTCCCATATAGCACCCTATCGTGCTTTGAATATTCAAACCCCAGTTGTAAGGTACATTTCTGGTATCCATGATCTTCTGCAAATCAGCCCCTAGAGTTTCAAATAAAGCATTCAGAAAATGAACATCAGAATAGAGTGTAGGTCTGTGAAAATTTAGTTTTAAATTACTTCCGTATCTAAACATGAGACAGGATTATGTCTTAGACAAACCAAGCAGCCTTCAACATCACTAGTCCTGTCTACGCCCTGCTCTCACTTGCCACATTCATATGGTACCTTTAAAGTTGGCAGGAAGTCACCTTGCAGACACAAAGTGCATTTTCACTGTAGAAACCTGACCTCAACCCCAGAGGTTTTTAGCCCTGAGTATTGGAGCAGGCAGAAATCAGGTGGAAAAATAACACACACTCATATAATTAGGCTGTCTAATTCTGCTGAATTAACTGTGGTTATTTTGGACAATTAAGAACTCCCTCATCTTGGCCATAATATAAGAATAGATTTTAGAGTAGCACTGCTCATTCAAATATCCTTGCCAGCTCCCACTGTTTCATTTTACCTACCTCAATTTTCAAATTAAATTAACCAAATTTCATTGATTACCTATCTCAAGGTGCTGGCTTTCTGTAGCAGTGAATTTCACTCTCTCTCTTCCGTGTCTTCCAGAGTTACAGTGATATAATTAACATTTAATTGTACATACCCCATCACTGTTAGCATTTGGGGCCAGGTTGAACAGAGCCCTGGGCAACTTCGTTGGGTGGAAGGGGTCCCTGCCCATGGCAGAGGGTTTGGAACTAGATGACTTTTAAGGTCCCTCCTAACCCAAGCCATTCTGTGATTCTGTGTACATTTAAAGTCAGCAGCATTGATCCTTTATTCTTTTCAAAGTTGTTCACCTTGGAAGTGTTTGGGAAAGGGGCCCAACTCTATCCTCAGCAGCCTGGCCCCAGACTTTGAAGCCCACGGCCTTTCTGATTGCACAAGGTATCCAGTAGAGCAGAGGAGAGAGGCACTCGTCTAAGTAGGAATAAGAAAAAATGACTGTCCTTACTTCCTTTTCTATTTCTTTTCCTTTGTCCTTTCTTAGGGATCCCAGCTGTCCTTGAGTTCCATGCCTGCAGGGACACTGATTTTCCAGAGCTCCCTGGTCAGGCAGAGTTACATCTGAACTCAGTAAGTTACAGGGCATGAACCAGATCTTCTTGGTACGAAACAAAACTAATAGGCATGTGTCAGGGTGACTGTGTAGTACAAACTAGCTGAGGCTAGTATTTAGTTATTTCAGTATGCCATACTATTTATTGTATCTGTCATCCTGATGGAAAAAAGTTCTAGCTTTATTTACTTATTTACTATGTCAAAGTTCCATGAGGTTAGAACAAACCAGAATTTAGAGGGAGTTGCTTTGCTTTCTGCTTCACTTGTGGTCATCATCTTTATCAGAAAGGAAGAGAATAAGAAAATCAAATTACTTCACTCTTGGTCAAGTAATATGGATATTACATATAGCATACCATGTAAAGAATGTGTCTTTAATAATATATTTGTTAAACTTAGACTTAATTCAGTTAATTTCCCTGGGAATCTGATATCTTATGAGTTGTTAATTCCGTTTGTTAACATACTAGCAGGATGTTTCAATTGCTACTCACTTCAGTCTGTCTCCTCCTTTCCTTCTCTCCTACTTTCTCCATCAAAGGGCATCAACTCCGCTTTGTCTGTTTCCAGACCTTCCTCTCTACTACAATTGCTACCTTTTTAAAAATGCAATGCAAGATAATTAGCCACTACAAAAATTTTTAATAGCACTGTAGATCTGGGGGCAGCTTAGATCTCCATAAACTTCAGAGTTTTAGATGCTCCAAGATGCAATCAGAGCAATTTCCTTGATCTTTTACTGCAGCTGGTAAATCATTTATTGGGCTAGGTTATTTTACAAAATCCTCTTTAAAAACAAAATCCCATAAAATGTATTTATCATAAAATACTGCACGACCGACAGTCTTCAAAGTTGTACATATCCTGTATTAATTAAAAGCTAGTGTTGTACTGTGACATGTTAAAAGTATCTACTGTCTCAGTCTCTCTCTTTCCCCCCACTCTCTCCCTGCCTCTCCCTGTAATTTTTTCTCTCTTCTTTTCTTTCTCTCATATTCTCTTTTCTTTTAAGGCTTGCCAAGGGGGAGATTGGTGAGTATGAACAAGATATTCTTTTGTGATCACAAATATTTTTCTGATAATTGTGATTTTTTTTTTTTGTTTCCATTGCTATAGCATACTTGTCCTTTTCCCTTCATATTAATTTGACAGTGGTGTTTCACATCCGTAGGCCATAGTCAAACCTCCTTACAGTGGGCATTATACACATATGTAATAAAAAGATCATTTTGGCTGCAGAAGCCCACAGGCTTCAGCTTCGATCTTGCAGCCAACACGAGTAACTTTCCCACTGTGCCCACATACAGCCTGGCTGTGAGCAGCAGGCTTTTGCTTGGATCCAGTGAACTGGGGGTGAGGGGGATGAGTCCAAAAGCTAAGTCCAGAGAGGAGAGGTTGGGACAACAGGCAATGGGGTCACACACTGCAGGGACATCCATGCTGCAGAGGTGGTCAGCCACCGTCACAGCCTGCTAGATGCTCGCCAAGTGCTTTGCTGACCTTCCTGAAGAGCCCACCCCAGGACCTTGCCTTGCACCACAGTATCACTGAACCTCCCTTCTCTGATAGTTGTCTTCCTGAAGCTAAAATCCTGTGTAATATTTTTAGTGGCTGTTGTCTAAACAAGACAGGTGAAATCCATAACCTTGAGAGAAAAGGAGGAAAGTTTGGACGAGTTTTGACCTTGCAGCCCAAAACCTGCTGTCAGAAGCTCTATAGCTCTCTTCTTCTGTTCCCTGAAACAAGCAAAATTTGACAAAAAAATTGTTCTTCATGACTATTTGTTGCTATAAAGCCATATTTCCTGAATGTGTATAAAAATACAGATCTGAGCAATAATTTCAACACTTTAGCTTTTTATGTAGTTTTAGAGGAGATGGGGAAAAAGATCGCAGATTTCAAAAATCTTTATTTGTCTTAATTAAACAAAAAGATAAAGACACAAACACTTCCTGTGACTTCAGGAATATTCAGTCTTGAGTTTAAATATAAATACTAGGAGTTTCAATTGCCAACAACTTATCATCACGCAAAACTCTTAAGGGTTAATATTACACACTAAAATAAAAGTAACGATCATCCTTTGTCTCCATGCAATTAGCTTTTTAACAACGTGCCTGTAGCTCATACCCAGGCTAAATGCTGCTTTGAAATATTTTCTCCTTCACTCCGAATGTGTTAAGCTGACTCTGGCCAGCTTCTATAAAACCAATTAATTGTAGGGCACTGCTTTTTGTGGGGGAATAGGCAGTGGCCCACGGAGCAGTGCTGCGTGCTGCCCATGGTGGCTCGGCTGCAGGCTGCTCAGGGCAGCATCAGTGCCGGACTAGACAGCACCTGGATACAGGAGACAAACTGGTGTCCCACTGCACATGGGCATCAATAGGAAATAAATCCTATCTAGGTTTATATTCTTGCATTTCTGGAATCCAATCTGGGCATTGGGCTAGGCTTCGATTCTCACTTGCACCAGTCAGGAGCAGAAGCAGCCCTTGTTCAAGAGAGGTAGCAAGCAGAGGGTGAAGACAAAGTAGGCTCTTGGCAGCATATGAGAGCCTGGCTAGGGTGAGTAAAGTTGAAGACCCCTTTACAACCCAGCCTCTGCACTTGTAGATTTTATGATTTTTACCTGATGATTTTTATTTTTTTTTCCAAATTGAGGAGAACACTGAGGGGCAGGAAGAGTTAACTGTAAAGAGCACAATATAGCAAGCTTGATTTTTATATAAAGACAATAAACTTTCCCTTTATAATACACAAGTGATTTGACATTGAAATAAATGCAGATGCTTCTTTGCTTGGTGTATTCCCTGTTGTGCTTTCTAAAACACCTTCACATATGGTTTGGCTCATTCCTGTGAAACTGCTGGTTGTTTATGTCATACAAACAGAACAGATTGAATTTACACTCAGTTAGGAGGATGATGAATCCTATGTTAGAGGAAAATCCTTGTCTGAGTGTTTTGAATTTGTCCAAAATTAGTGTTGTCTATTTAAAAAATTTCTCTGGATTGTCCCTTGAGCTTTTAGAAAGATTTCATTAAAATAAAAAAAGAATTCTGTGGCTACCTATAAATGCAACCTTTTATTCAAATATGTAACATTTACCTAAAATCAAAGGTCAAATTTTACCAGTTTTTTATAGCTGTCCTCGTAGGATCTGTTTCATGCACTATATATAAAGTACTGCCATTAGGAATGGACATTCAACTTCCTTAGTAAAAAGGAGAATAAGCCTTTATTACTTGCTTTAAAAAGTGCTAACCATTTAAAAATTTCTCAGTAACTTCCGATAGCCCGCCTAAACTGTGTTTCATTGTTTTTAGTTCCATTGTGAAGTGTAATTACCGGCAGGCTAAGCTTGAACTCTTAGGAGAAATCAGAAGCCCCTCTGTTTTCTTTGAATGCTTTCAGATCTTTCACGTTATTCCTAAAAATGCTTACGCTTTGGTTGTGTGAGCACAAGTTCCTGATTCTGGAACCTTTGTGGGAGGTTTTTTTTGCAGGCAAGTCTCAGCAGGAGACAAGTCATGCTTTTGTTTTGTTTTGGTATTTTTTTAACATATTCAGGTAATAGATGGTGTTTACTTTGATGTATGTTCTCAAGCCTTTGAAGATTGAATTTTTGCAGCAGACCAGTACATCTTTCTGTGGAGTTTTTGGTTTAGTCTTAGTTTCATGGGAGATTTTTCTGTTACAGTAATCATTTACTTTTTGGAAAATCATTCTATGGACAAGTCATTAAATATGACTATGGCATATTTCCTAACACTCTGATTTTCCTGAAGTTGTCAGTTTCTTCTTTTATTATATATTTCATAACTGGGAAAATTCCAGTAAACTGCATATATTTAGAGATTTTATTTCTTTTCTCTCTTGTGCGACAGGTGAATTATTTCCCTGTTCTGGTGCATTTTCATAAAATTTTGCCAGTGAAAACTGAATGAGAAATAAAGTGTTTGGAAAGAAATCTGAAATAAACAAAAAGGATTATTTCAAAATTTATTTAAACTGCTGGGAAAAAAATTGGAAACAAACTTTTAAGGACTGAAAATACACGAAAGATGAGTCTTTGCTAAGAATTGTTTTCTCCAGAGTCTTTAGCAAAGCCCTCCACAATATATACACATTCTTAATTTTGGTGGGATTTGATACTGTTATGGTGAGAGAAACGTGTCCTTTTGCAGTTATCTATGGGCTTCAGTGCAATTATACTTGATGATAATTTTATTTATCTGTTCAGGATGATGGAAGGAGTAGGCAGCCAATTCCCTTCCTCCTGCAGGTTCTGGAGCTGCAGAACTCCACCAGCTGAGAGCTGGCCTCTAGCAATGGAGAAGAGAAATTAATGATACAAATTACTTAGTTGAAAGAGTGAGTTGAGAGTCATCAGTGACTGTTCAGTTGCAATTACTAGGAAGATATTTGTCTGATTGGTTGGTATTTTTCCTTTTTTTTTCTTTTCTGCTGGTTTTAAGGTTCTTGAGCAGAAAGGAGTAGTGTGCTCGGTCTTTGGGCAACTTCAGTGCAAACCCAAAATTTTCCTAGAGATCTTGTCAAGGGAATTGTGTGGTTGCCATCTGATTATAAGTAATGCAGCTGAAAGAGCAGGAAAAATGCTCCCCAATGCAGGAGCAATTCACAGTTTGACCCAGACCTCTTCAGGATTTTTTTTTATAATACCCTGCCAAAATGCTTTTTCTGTTCTTCTCCCCCATCTTAGAGAATTCTTAGTTGGTTAAAGGGAAAAAATCTGGTTCAAATTTGGCAATAGTCAGGGGAAAGCTGGGTATGACTACCATGCAGCAATTTGACATAAATCTCTAATTTCTCTACTTGAATACTGGGAACATTGAGTCTCCAGTTACCAAGTAATCTGGACTCACAATGTTGTTGGAGCCTTTGCCATGAGTGCAGTCACAATGTCTTCAAGACAGCACTGCTGGCATTTCTCCCTCACAGGCATTTCACATGATTCAGCTTGGATCCCTGCTCAGCACAAAAGCACTTTTTGACGTAGCTGAATTGCCCTTTGGTTTGTTCAGACTCATAGGAGAGTGGAAGACTTGTGAAGCTGGCTGTGAAATGTCGACTTGAGAGAGATGTGCTTGTTGTTTGTCATTTAATAAACATTTTGTTTTCATGAGCTAGGAAAGATGACATTACTGATGACTAGTGGAGAAAAGCAAAGCTATAAGTGTGCCATACATGGTCATCTCTAATGAATAGAATGAATAAAAATAATAAGTGCATTACACAGCTAACTGTCACATCTTCAGGGCACTACAGTAAATAAGTGGGAGTTATACATGTGCATTAGTAGCAAAATGGGTACCACACTTTGGATCCTATTGAGTACAGTGTGGAGAGAAAAATATGATAGATTGCTGCTTTTTATCTGTCACTGCTGTGGCACAGAAGCATAGACCATATGTATGTAAAATGGCTTTGTTATTTCAGTAAATTCTCTAACTCTTTCTGTTGTAGCCTGTAGCAAAATGAATAAGTAGCTGAAGATCCTGGTGGGATAGTTCTGACTTTATCAGAATAAAATACCTCTGCAGAGGCATAATTATTATTAAATATACAATGATGTGTGACAAAACAGCCAGAGAAGTTAGCAGGGTCTCTGCTCTTACAGGTTTCCGGTACAAACTGAGATGCTTCACAAAGGGTGGCAACAAGAAATTGTAATGAAGTTGAAAAGAGCAGGAGAGTTTGGGCAAATGTGGGCCTTGTTAACTGTGATTCTTGTTTCTTATTTCAGAGGTGATGATAAAAATGTGGATGCCTGTCAAAATGCTCCTCCTCTATCACCTCTATTCCACCTAGTGGAACCAATATTTCTTGCCTTCTATTTTGTCCTTCTTTAAGTAAAATACTGTATCTCCCTCTCTGGCAAAATCAAATTTGGGAAGGGTGGAGTTGAGGAAGGTGAATAGGAAAGAAGAGAGATTATCTGCCATTTGCCTGGCCTTGCATCTGAAAATTCAAACCAATCTGCCAGGTGAGGGAGTCTGGTTACAAAATTCTGAATAAAATGCAGTCTGTCTGCCCTTTGATTTATGAAGAAGTCCAGCCAGTGAGGAATTTACAGTTGTCATGCTTGATTCTTGTGATGGTTGTGAATCACTGTCTTGAGCTTAGTTTTTAAACAGACTAAGTATCTCTCTGGTGTACTTTGGCCTCGTAAGATTTTCAGCCTGCTACCTAGGTCTATCCCAGTTTTTTAGGGGTTAGGTCTCTGCTGAGAACTAATGACTGAAAACATGCTGGATAGTTTGTTTTATGGAATTAACAGTGGTGAAACTCTTGGTTCAGCTATTCTTTCTTGCAGCTATACTGAATGTTGTGTCTCTCTCACAGTGTGGAGAGATGTTCTTCCTGACTGTTAATTCTCCAGTCTAAACCATTGCAGGGGAAGAGAGTTAGGGATGGAAAAAAAAAAATCCCATTCCTTCATCAGTCCCATTACTCCAAAATAGAGGGCAAGCTATTTTACTGAGCTTTTAACTAACTACTAATGTAATTTGTTCTGCATTGTTTGCCCATTAATCCAAAAATTACTTTTCCCTTTGAAGCTTGCTTTATGTAGAGGAAACAATGCCACCCTTAACTATATGTGCATCATTTTATGTAGGATAACCGTCTGTTTTTATTTGCCTTGCATTTTGGTTAAATGTAGTACGGGGGCCTTTGAGCATCTTTGGTTGTTTGGTAAGTTACAGTATTTCAAAGTTGGAATAATTTCCATTTCAAAACATTGTATCATGATCCTCATCTTCTAAAAGACACTTGGATGTATGTTCATATCACAAATATTCAATTCAGCCTTAGATGTGCCAGAAATTTTGAGGAAAAAAAAGATTATCTTGTCTCTTAGAATACGCCTTTCTCTCTCTGGCTTAAAATACATGCATCAGATAGAGAGTTTGACCTACAAAATGTCAGAGGGTGAAAGATATGTATTCAGTCCTGTTTATAACACATTTCACTATCCTTAACAGTGCATCTGGAGATATACTTCCCTATCTGTTCATGTGTTATATACATAAGCACACAAAAACACTTTCTAGTTTTCCTTGAGATAATTATGAGAACCAACATCTCCACTGTGGTAGCATCTCTCTTATGCCTCAGTTTTCAGACAAAAAGCTGACACGATAAATTAAAGATTTTAAATCCTTAATGCCTCTATATTTTTCCTGAAGATCAACATTGAATAAATACTGAATTTCCAGATTTGAGGTCCCAAAAGAAAGTCAATAACTGATCCTGGAAATGAAATTGTGTTCTTGTGGCTTTAGATAGAAATATGCTTCCTTGGTATTTTTAATCAGTCCCTAAAACTGATGTTAAGATTGTAGCAGGACTGTCCAAACCGTGGCCCAAGAAATTACTCCACCCAGCATCTCAGTGCCTTCCAGCAATTCCTTTTGATTGTGTATCCCCAAAAGCTTAATGCCAGCTGTGTGGCAGTCACAGAGATGTGACTCTGTAGTGTACTGCCACCGATCTGTGGAGTCATGGGAGATTAAAAAGCCTACCCTAGCTCATTCGTAAATTGGCTATTATTTTTAGTTAGTTCCCCAGGTGAACGCATCCATGCTATGCTAATCAGTCTGAATTAATTCTAGGAGACAGTTTTCAAAGCGGTGCACAGCAGGCTGGTGTCCCAATGGTAGGTTCTCTCCTGTGTATTAGTGTGGAAATGTGTTAAATTAAAAGCTCTGTTTATTAGACTACCTTGTTGCTCTAAAGCACTGAGTCCATTTAACCTACTGTGCTAGTTATTTTCCTAAAGATTTCCAGACCTGTATTTTTCTAATAAAAATTAACAGTGGGAAAAGAGATGGGTGAATGGGAAATTCCATGAGATCTAACTTGGACAATGTAAGAAATTCTGAACTATGAAATCAAGCGGCAAGAGAAGTCATATTTTAAGCCTGGCCCACAAAAACTGCAGCCATGTGTAATCTTCCCATTTGCCTTCACTGGGCTTTCAGTCAGGCCCTGGAGATACCAACCATATTTCAAGGGTTTATGATCATTGCTAACTTTGGAAACACTGCCAGGCTTCAAGAATAGGGACTGCATTCCACATGCAGCAGGAATAGCCTTTTCCCTACTTTGAGTAATGTTACAGGAACAATAAAAAATTCTTGCTACTGGGAACGCCAAGCTCTGTGGGACTTAGACGGGACCTGACATTTATACAGTTCATCACTACTGTAAATCAAGGAACGCTACTTTTAGCAAAGAATGCATATTCATTCTTTTTTGTTAACCTTTGCTTCAGTGCATTCATGACAAGATTGTATGGGTATGTAGCTGTGTTTTAACAGTTTTTTAATTTCAGTTGTTGCTTGAAGCACTGCTCTGGAAATTAGACACTTTTAGTAGTTCAATTATTGTTGATTTATTCTTCCCTCTTGTAGATACAGTGAATGTACTTACTATAGTAAGGTTATCTAGTTCTGAATGCCAAATGCCAGGTTTCAGAGCTTACATCTTGGCAACTGCAAGACTTATTGGCTTGGAATTTGTCATGCCAGAGGTACTGCCTTCTAGCATTAATTTCACAGATTTTCATTAAATGGGGGAAGACAAGAGAGAATAGTGTTACTAGTGACATCATGCATCAAACTGTTTACTAATGTTACAGGGAAATCAGCTCAAAATAACATAACTCCAGGCTTCATTCTGCCGTTTTCCTAGACTTCATTGGAAGAATGGCAACAATATTCTAGATATAAAAGATGTAAAAGTGCTAATTGGGAAAAGTGTTTTATTTAATATTACCTTCTTTGAAAACATTGGGAAGTGTCGAATAGAAAAATAAGCTAAAAATACTGTATAGTGTTTGGAACTTTCATTAACTTTCATTGTTGTAATTTCCCTTTTGCAGCAATGAGTCAGCAGAAACTTGCTTAAGTTCCACCACCTTTAGCATCTGCTCTGAGTATTTTGCTAGACAGCAAATGCTGCAGTAACACAAATGGGCAGATCCTCAGCTGAGGCAAGCGGTTACAGTGCCATTGCCAGTGAAGTGATAACAATTTACTTTGACTGAAGCATAAACTTTCATGCTAACCTACTGTAATGCTTTCCATCACACTGTAGACTGTCTGCACGTGAAATATAATGCACCTAATGGCATTTAAATTAGCTATCATTGGAGGCATCTGTCATACTATAATCTTTCCCAGTCATGTGTAAGGTACTCTACCACTCAGCCGCCCTCTACTTTCCAGTAGCGTCTCTCCTGCTTATCCTACCCTACAACCAGAGGTATCAGCTCTCATCTCCCCTGCACTACTTCCACGTGCAGCTTTAACCTGTGCCTTTCACTCAGAGATAACTCTTCAAGATAACTTTGAAGTTTTTCCTCTAAACCCATGCTCCCCAAAAAGGCAGGTACAAATCATTAACATCTAGCTCTGCTTGGAGTGATGATAACCTGAGTCTGCTGAGACTAAAATGATGCTGAACAAAAACACAACCCTGTACACGGCTTTCAGCTTGTGTTTGTGTTTAATCCTCCACTGTGCTGTTTCAATGCTACAGTAGAATCTCTCTGAAGCATGAATTGGGAATTTTATTAGTCCGTCCAGCACCTTAGATGCTTATAGAATAACAAAACAAGGAATTTGCATCATTTAGCAACCACAGAACTTCAGCTGAAGATCAGTGTCATTGCATGGAGCTGAATCTAATAGTTCAGACTAAAACTGCAGCAGGTGTATGAGTATAGGTGATACACTCAGTGGAGTGATCCATAATCATGATAGCTAACACTATGTACCAGTTGTTCTGTTTCAGTGGCTGTCATCAACTTAAGTTTCTGTCTTTGTTTAGAATGAAAATGAAAAATCACAGAATTTTTACTTAATTCATAACTCAAAGCTTATCTCCAAAAATTTCAACTGGAAAAAGGAGTGCTAACTTTTTTTCCACTGTGATTATTTCTTCCTACAGATTGAGGACAGTATTCTGCACTCTAAATGGAGAGTTTGCACTGAAGTTTTCTTTCTATGTTATTCACCAAAGTTTGAAGATTTAAGCTTTAGAAAAATGACACCTTTTTCACTGACACTGGTTTTTCTCTGGATTTTAAAAAGCCAGTAATTTTAGTGTTTTGGGGTTTTTTAGGAAGTACCAAATCTAAAAGATACCAAATTGTAATATTCTTTTGATCCATATTTGCATTTCTCATTGTCTTTGAATCCCTGACCAACTGATTTAGTAACTCTCTCTTCTTTACCTGGCTAATTTGTGTGTGTAACATATTTTTGGTTTCATTGTTGTTCCCTTTCCCTTGTTAGTGGTTCACAGTTTTTGTCAGGCAGTTGGAAAACACATGCAGTTGCAGGATACTTTCTAATCCATGTTTGCCACTAACTGAATTATACATGGGTGGCATAGCACACATTCAGTCTTTCATCCTTATCAGTTGCTTCATCATTACTTTCAATCTTCAGTGAAAAATGCGACTAACATGTTGTGTGGTAAAAATAGACACTGCAGTTTGAGATCATTTATGCATGGTTTGAATTTTGATGAAATTTTATACTGCCCTCTGGGCTAAACACTTAACCTAAGTGATTGTCCCAATAATTTTGTTGAATCAAACCTTTTCAGATGGAAGTTTTACCTTTCATTATCTTCTAAACTGTTTACTATAAAGCTTTCCAGGAGTGTTAGGAAGCAAATAAAAAAAGGATCGAGTTGCTGTTTATCAGTGATTCCATGAATCATTATCTTGTCATTATAAATAATAATAAATAAATTCTATTTATTTATAATAATTATAAATACTAATAATAAATAACAGAAATAGGAATATAAAATACTTCAACACAAAAGACTATGTTTTTAGGTGATCCTGGATCATCTTCAATATTTTTTTCTTTTGCATCCCAAGATTGGGGCTTATACAAAATGTGAAGGTATAAACGTAGATTGATATATTTATAAGTATTTCTGAATAAATATATTTGCATTTGGCCCAGTTCAATGTGCCAATTTATGTGATTCCTTATTTTAATTTCTTTAGTTTCTAATTAATATCTTTAACTTCTATTTGCCACAGTTTCATGATCTTCCCATATTTATTTATTTGCTATTTAAATGACTCAGCAGTATTTCTGTTATTTTTATAAATGATGCTCTGAGTCAATATTTGCGATAATTTTTATTTCAATGACAAACATTGTCTCCATATAGCTTTATTGGTTTGGATGTTTAAAAGTCTGGAATTTATTATTATAAGCTGAAAGCAATCATTGAACACTGACACTTCAAGTATTACAATAATGTAAAAAATTGTCACTGACTCGGTTAAGTTATTTCTGTTTCTTGCAAGAACCAATTACAATAACGTGTTCTTGCTTTTTAACTGGGAAAGACTCTCCTTCAGTTTTCAGTAGAGTATTTTGTAGAGATTTTCACTGTTCATAACACTGTTCGTGGTGAGTTGCTGTTCAACCCCTTGCTTCTTTCCCTTAGCCATTGTTTAGTTCACAGTCCTAATTTGCTAATGAAATTTAGGGATTCCCCCTGCCCCCTCCTCCAGGAAACAAAAGCTTTTTAACAAAGCCGAAACATTCAGTCCAGAAGAATTAAGTGGCTCGGTTCAGAAAAGCTGTCACTTGGTAGCATGCCCACTGTGGCATAGGCAGGCCCCGTGGCACCCTCTGTGGTCCCTGTCTTCTGGTCCTCGTGACCAAGGTGGGACACCACAGCGTCTCCCACTCTCCCTGTCCTCCTGGGTTTCTTTGGTGAAAAATTCGAGTGCATGGGGAGAAGGTGTAGGGGCTGGCACTCAGGGCTGATCTCCCCCTGCTCCCCTGAAGCCAAGGCTCCTGAGGCAGGCTGTGTGCGTGTCCCATGCCCAGTGTGGTCCCCCAGCCTTTGCACGGCACATTGGTACACTGAACTCTGGTATATCCAAATGAGGTCACCTGGCAAGACTGCCTCACACAGCATGTGGGCTTCTGCAGATGAACAGCTGGCTACTGGTTCTGATGAGAGGGACTGCTAGAAAAGAAAACCCAAACCAGTTCTATTTTTCCACCACCAAAATCTGAACATTTTATCAAGAAAAAATTCCCATGGAAAGGCAGTTTTCTGGCAAGAAAACTAGTCAGAAGTCTCAGCTTCACTTCACACAGGAGTTTCGATGGAAAATTTTATAGCTAGCCCTAGTGCAGAATCTTTCAGAGGTGTTGAGCACCCACTGTGACCATTAATTTAAATAAGCCCATAATGTGGTTTACATTTAATAAAGTTTCAGCCTCCACATGAACCAGGTTTACTGAGTGTTGCCTTCTTTCCTGCTGGGTCTGAGTCTGCTGGTCTGGATAGTGTAAGAGTCTTGGAGTCAGAGCATGCCTTCACCCCATGCGTTCATTAGAAATCTCCAGCAAGACTACAGAGTGTGTTTTCAGGGTGTAGAGATGACTTTTATTCAGGGATGAGAATTCACACAAGAAAAGTGGAAAATAAATAGGTTTGTACTTGGAAGAGCCCTTTTGTTGGTTGCCCTACTAGTGACTTATCAGAATTGATAGTTCTGATAAAAGCAATGTATTGCTTTAGTACTTACACAGCACTAGAAAGATAGCATACTATTAATTCTAAAATCTTCAGAAATAGTGGCAGAATAAAAAGCATCAAATGCTTATGAAGAAAATAAGCAAAATGAAAACAGATCAGATACTTTGACAGTATGAATTAACTTTCAAGTCTATTGGCTTCAGCAGGGCAGTAATGTCAACTGAAAAACTGAAATTTAGTTGCACTATTTACAAGAGGAAGTATGTGCTCTTTACAGGAAGGAAGTGTGAAAAGCAATGTGTATGTGATTGTCTGCTGATTTGTTCATATTTACAGTGAGAGAGCCCAAGTAGCTGTAGCTCACAGCAAGCATTCCTTACCTTTGCCATTCTGAATTTAAATAGACTAGTGGTGGGTGCTTTTGTAGCCGAGCTGGCTGCTTATGTTTCCAACATTGTGTCATCCAACTCTGCTCTTAATGAATCTTAACCAGTTTATTGTTCAAGTCTGTACCAAGCCCTCATCTACAACTGAGTTCCACCTTATTTGCTATTTAGGAGGAAAGGAAGATGTGTGAGAAAAATATTTTCAAAGCCCAATTAAGACAGCAGACAAGGGTTTTCAGTACTTCAATGTTAAATGGTTAGACAGATTCACAATTTTAGCTGCTCTATTTGTGTGGCGTAAACTTGGTTTTGCCTTTTGGTGGCATACCGGGGTGATTTGCTCAGTGTGGAGCTCTCCCTTTCCCTGTTTTTCCCAGGGATTTTCAAAGCATTTCCCTGTCCTCCCACGCAACCTCTGGAAGCCCTCTGTTCAAATTGTAGCACAGTCTCCTAACCTAAGTTCAGTCCCCAGATCCTTTGGCTCCCACACAATGGAAGATGTATTTTCAGTTTGCACTCTACACTGTGAGTGCCACCTCAGTGCCCTGGGTGACCTGCCACAACAGTGGCCAGAGCAGTGCCAGAATGGGTGGCACACCAGTATTTTGCAGTCTGTCTCAAGCTACCCACTGAAATGAAGGAACCCCTCAGAATCAAGGACGTGTGGTATTACTACTGTGGTTGAGGGATTTTTTTTGACAGAGCACTCTGCACTGGAAAACTGTGACTGTCAATAAATGAAATTGTGGGAAAAGAAAATTGGAACAAAATTTGGAGATGCTTGAAATATTTGATCTTGGTACTTTGAAAAGAGCATTGGTTTTGAAATGACTATTTTTTCCACATTTTAATATATACAGATGGGTTAATTTTCTATTGAAAAGGTCAAAATAATTCCAAGGGACTTTAAATTATCAAAACAGGTCCTTTCACTAACCAAAATATTTGTACATGAACTTTTTTGTTTTCAACATCTTCATCCCAATTTGGGATCAAACTTGTCTTTTGAAAACTTTCACATGAAGGGAAAGCTACTTCTCATATATCCCTGTTCTGCAATTTAAAACTTCTAAGAGATCATCATGTATCAGTTAAAGTAAGGTCTCATGTAGCATGAAGTAAGTAAGATTTTCTCTGCCTGCATTGGTAATTACCTTGTGTAACTCCCACATCTCAGCAAAAAGAATTAGATTTAACATGAAAGCAGAACAAATGAACAATAAGGACAATTGCCCAGCCTGCTACTGTCTTGCTTTATCTCGAAAAATAATCTTGCTGTCTGCCTCAGCATCCTTATTGTATTCTTATCATGGTGTATATCATGGAAAATTGTTATGGATACACATGGAAAAATGCTGTAGATACAGGCCTTACATTCATTCTACATCATGTGGATGCTTTTTACACACCTTTATTCTTGCTTGCAAACTCCCCCTCTGCCATTTCTGCCCATTCTCCTGTATTTTCTCTACTTTCTTGCTTTTCTGTCAAAAGCAAGAGTGTTCAGGACAATGATAGCTATGGTATTCTCTGAATTTTTAGTGCTGATTGATTGGATTATTCAAAAATTATCACATAATAGAAAGGCATTCAGAGAAATGTTACTGAATTTTATGTTCATTTCTCACCCAGCTTCATACAACCTGGCTTTTCCCAGATTCTTTCTTTTGAGCCTGGGTGAAAGCTGAAGACTTTCAACATTTGTTCAAGATGTCTGGATCTCTGACAGCCCATGTGGCAATTCCAGATGCATCCATTCGGCTGTACAGTCTTGCTCTACAGCACATGAGAAGGGACTCCTCTGTGCCTGAGACATGTTAAATCTATTGTGTGTGGACTAATAGTCTTTAAATGTGTGAGAAATCTGTTACTCTTGGACTCACTGCACACATGCAGCTCTATGGGGCAGTACTTCTGTAGTACTTTCTTAACTATTGGATGGAGGGTGTTTATGCTCTACAGCGCATGCAAATCTCTTTCTTACGGGGAAGCCCAAGGATATGACTACCTTAAGCAGAATGGCAGAGATTATTAATATAGACTGAAAAATATATTAATGATTTTTAATTAATTAATTTATTTTTTATTTCACGATACAATAGAGATCTGGCATATTGTTCTGCAGTGATTTTCATTCTGGGCAAAGAGCTGTATTTTCCAATATAGCTCTGTATTAGGAGATTTAATCTGCTAGGGAGTTAATTTCCAAAACACGTCACTTAACTTACATTTGAAAAACCAACCCCAAACAAATCACTTTGAAATCAGGATTTCTTCGGTTTCTGAAACTATGGCGTAAAGAATTTGAATATAAAGAATATGAAGTCCTCAGGTGCTGTTTAATGTTGGGAATCCCATAGACTTTAGTCCTGAAATGCAAACAGCAGATTCAATATATGACCCATATGTCTATTCTGTGTTTCCTTTTATTCCTAACTTGTGTAGGACAGAAACACCAACTGATGAAATAGCAGCAACAATTATAAAGTTCCATTACATAAACTTAGATGAGCTTAATATACACAGTATAACAGTCTTGATCAAAGGATTTGCTGTCAGGCAGAGAGTTGACTAACAGGCAAATGATTGGAAACAGCTTTTTTTCCAGCCTGGATTGGGTGATAATAATGTGAAAAGAATGGAAGCTCTAAAAGGAATGCTCTTTCACTGCCTATGTTGGAGCAAGCCTGTTGTAGGGTGGAGGAGGCTCTCTCTTTCGGAGGATAGACATTTGCTGGAGAAGCAGAGGCAGAGAGGATCCTGGCTTGCTGAAAGAAACTCTAACCTAAGTCAAAGGAGTGCACAAGAGTGGCAAGGATATGTAGAAAGGCTGATACATGTAGGCTTTTTAAAGCTTGTGTTTCTTGTTTTTAACCACTGTATGCCCCAGGAAAGATGCATCCTTAACACAGAGCAGTCACAAAGCTGCTGTTTGGCAGTCTGGGAGGTTAGACCTGATCTGGAGAGAGGTTAAGGCAGCTGGGCTGCACGAATCTCATTTGTCTGGAGGTCTAACACCCTTGCCCAGAAAGTACGCTGAGAGAGGCCAAGTAAAGTAATGTTAATTTTCTCTCCTAGAAATGCGACACAAGATCACTGAGACAAAGAAAGAACGCCACGGGTAATTTGACAATTGACACATCAAGGCTTAGAGGTTATATTAAAAGAACTACTAGACATGTCAATTAATTTTCCTTTGCCTCATTAATGAGCATCTGAGCTATGCATCTTCTGTTTGAAGCAGCAAGTAATCATTTTTCCAGGTTCCTTCATGCTACAACAAGTCACAGCCCTCTCGAGACATACATGAGCCAGGGCATAATATAGTATGATTATTGTTCCTAATTTCATGAGTGACTCTAAACTTTCAAATTGAGGGGAAATTTAATATTTATTTTGAATGTTAAATGATGTCTCTGAAAAAAGGAAACCTATGCAATTCAATGTTTTTCAAAGCACCAGCTTGTTCCACACTTTTAATTTGATTCTTTTGCAGTAACTGAGTTTATCCACTAACTCCAGACCCAGATTCCAATCAAAACCCCAAAAGAAACAAGGGGAAGAAAAAAAAACCCCAACCCACACCCCAAAACCAAAGCCAGAGCACACTCTTTCTTTTGCTATGGGAACTATGAAGTTGCTGACAACCTTCATTAAATGCCACAGCCAACTTCTGACATGCTCAGCAGTGAGTCTCATGACCCACAAACAGAAAGCCAATCTAAATCACGGAGTGGTTGTATTTGTCTTTTGTGTCTAGAAACCCACTGCTGGAATTTGCTGAGTGCTTCTAAAAATGTAGCAGAAGGTTCACTGTCAAAAAGCATTGTCTTTGTAAATTTTACCTTTAAACCTTGAGCACAGCAAGCAAAAACTATTTAACAAGCAGACAAAAACCCCCACCCAATGCAACAACTAAACCACCGAAACCTTCTGTCTCTCTTTTTTTGTAGTGATTTGAAGCCTTTAAGCTGAAAGAGTAACATCAAGTATGACCCAAACCAATATGCCTTCAGGTTAAAGCAGAAACAAAATAAAAAAATAGCACAGTGTGTTAAAAAAATGTTAAGGCTACACAACTAAAACATCACCAACAATATACTAGATGTGAAAACCAAAGTTATAACGTACGTTCTGATGCGTTGTGTGTGGATCAAGTAAGTTATAAGTTGATTCTTACAGAAATAAAGGTTATTAAAGTTACATACTAAGCATGTAAAAGATTCTATAAAGTGCTGAGAACCTGAGAGGGCATTATTGTCTGAACTGAAGAAGAAATTTTCAGAGTAGTCTTCATCCTTTCTAGTTGCATTTCGTCAGTACTCTTTCTAATTGCATTTCAGCAGCTGAATTCCTTTGGTATCTTTGGAAACCACATCCTGGCTGCCCCCCCGGCTTCTTGAGGCATTTGCATCCATATGTTCCTACCAATGGGAGCTCCTACGAAAGTGAGCAGGTTACTTACTACAGCTGAACAAAATTAATGCTGTATAACTGCATGTGGTTGTTAGGTTTTGCAATTAAGTAAAAAGCTCTAGGTAGGAAGGAAGGAGCAATAGGGATTTTGTAGGATTCTCTCTCCTACAGCAAACAGGAGCTGTAGGAGAGAGAAAGAGCATCAGGCCTCTAGTCTTGTTAGTCTCTCCCACTGAGTTTTGACAAGGGTAGGTTTGTCCAGCTGAAGAAGATATGACTATTTCATAGGTGCTTCTCTTTGAATGAGTTATGAACTGCATTGAGTCAAAGGAGCACAGTCTACTACAAGCCAGTGAAATCTTGTCTGAACACAGACCAGTAGTGGGAAAACTTATGGGTCAAAGATAATGGGATTTTGTCCTCTAGGGTTGTGATTGTGATTCTGTAGATAGAAAGGTAGAAAATTAATAAGTGTTAAGTCTGATTGGCAAACTGACTGCCACACTGTTCTTCCCCCAGTAATCCAGTCTTTCAGCAGAATAAGGAAACTCTAAAGCTTAAATTCAGAATCACCTCTCTGGTGACTCCTGAAGGTTATTTAAGTGTTTCTTACTTTATTGTCTAGATGAACCAGTCTCTTTGAAAAACTGCAGTATGTCTTTCAGGTATTTGGAGTTCTTGGATGAACATTCTAAGGGTTGCAAGAAAAAGCAGAACCATATCTTTGTAAAAAGAGTTAAAAATAATATTTTCCATGGATTTTAAAAAAGATTCTCTCAACAAAAAATATTATTTACAAATATACTTTCAGACAAATAAACACAGGAAGAAGAAAAACCCCCCAAAAACAGAGAAGTTAATTTACATGGTAAGTTCAATACCTGCCAACTATTATTTATCAGAGACAGCAAAATAA
Organism: Atrichornis clamosus; assembly: GCA_013400975.1. Taxonomy (NCBI): domain Eukaryota; kingdom Metazoa; phylum Chordata; class Aves; order Passeriformes; family Menuridae; genus Atrichornis; species Atrichornis clamosus. The sequence goes on from WBMZ01011909.1 coordinate 73,528, forward strand.
CAAGGCTTTTGTTCTGCCCAAATGCATTATTCTTCTGTTTCAGAAGCTTTGCTCTAATGGCTCCTGAACACTGGAGTTTATTGCTTTTTCAGGTATCTTAGGAAGGCAAGGTTTATGCAGTAAGGCTGTCACTCTTCTCTAGCAGCTTCTGAACCTGTTGGCCAAGGGGGGTAGAAGGGAAGAGCCTCAGTTACTGCCCCCACAGAGAGAAACACTCAGTCCCAACCTACCAGAAAATCAGATCCCTTGTTCCTGGCAATCCCTATTGTATGAGTGAAGTCTCATAACTGAATATCCTTTAAATGATCACTTTTTAGTAATCGTGTGTGCATGGGATAAGTAGTGTGATACTTCTTTATATCTGAACTGAAGGAACAAGCTTATTGACATCTTTAAAATGTGTGCCCCTTTTTAACTCTTGAGCAAAACTTTCTTTTGGTTGGGGATGTCAAGTCCAAAATATTCTAGTACCAGTGAAATATTTGATTATTTTCTTTATAAATGTTTCTCTTGCTTTTTTTTTTTAAATCTGATGGAATTGCAGTTACCTAGGAGCCATACCAAAACCTCTTTGAAACTGTAAACATTCACACGGATGTTGATTAGCTATTCATTTTTATAAGTCAGTTTTTATTCCTAAAGGAATATGTATGTCTTTTCTACATCTTCACTTTCTGCTCTCTTGACAGATAAAGCTTTTTTTGATGGTGCTCATGTCTAAGGCCAGCACACTATGCTGTCTCTCTCTGCACTCTGTAGATGCAAATTTTTTTGGCAAACCTAGTGTCCCTTTTGTACCCCAGCATCCTTTACCTCCCCTCTGCTTGTTGTTACTCTCTGATGCTGTTGTTTCTCATGGTGACACTCTTTTGTGTTTTGGCTCATACTGGAGTCACTTAGTCACATCTGGGATAGCAGTTCTGAATATGTCTGAGAGGAAATGTCCCACAAAGAAAACATAGACCCAGAGTACATTTTTATCCAGAGCACAAAGAAAACTCATAATGAGTTTATTATATTGCATTTTCAGTATTGAAAAGCAACATTTCTAACTGGAAAAGGACGGCATCTGCCTCATTTGACTTTGTTTTGGGTTTTTTTTTACACTTTTAGAGCTATGTATTACTGTAGTGTTGTGCAGTAATTAGCAGAAAGTTTCAGGATTTCTTAGCATCAGGCAGAAAGCTTTGCTTCTCACAGCAAATGTCCCCTTTGGGAAGGAAGTTTCAGATGAAGAGCATTTCACTGGATCAATAGATGACACCAACTGAAAAGGAAGCTGGCATTTGTCTTTCCGTGTCTTACATGCAGCTATGGGCAATAGAGGAAAGTATGTTATCAAGAGATTGCCTCTGATAAGGGGATATCCCTCAAACTCCCAGTGCAGCTAGCAATCATGCATTGATTTTTGAGAAACAAGCTGTAGCAATTTTTAAATTTCTGTTTTATACTGTGGAACCAGAGGAATAAAGCCATGTCTTCACACTGAAAGAAAATTTGTGAAATTTCTTTCCGAAGGTGACCAGGCAGCCTATTTTAACACTACCTGAACACTTTAAACACAGATAGTATCCATTGTGTCATACAGTATAATGAGCGGGAAGGAGAGCACTGAGCAAAGAATTAGTTTTCTCTTCCTCTCTTTCTCTCTCTCTCTCTTTCTCTTTCTTTCTT
>WBMZ01011909.1:75361-166174 GCA_013400975.1 Atrichornis clamosus
CTTTCTTTCTTTTCTTTCTTTCTTTCTTTCTTTCTCTTTCTTTCTTTCTTTCTTTCATTTTCTTTCTCTCTCTCTCTCTTTCTCACTTCCCCTCTTTCCCTCTTTCTTTCTCTTTCTCTATTTTTTCTTAAAGGATGAAGACCTGATTTCTGTAAACAACCCCCTAAAGGTACTCCCCCACCAATAGCAGCCCACTGTAAAATAGATAAGGTTCTCATTATGTATCCTCCATGTCTTGATCATAATTTCTATCATGGTTGACATTCTGGTCCAGTTATATCAGGTACATTCTGTGTAAGTCCTTTAGAAGACCAGGATAAAACCCTGCTGAATGCAGGATCATTTTGCCTTGGGCAGAGAGTTAGTCAAAGTGCACATAGTTCAAGGTGGATTTCTAGTCAGATTCTGCAGTACTGGGACATTCTGAAAGAAATGTTTTTGAATTGAACATAGCTCAGAAGGAATTAAATTAGTTCTTTAATGCTTGGTTTTTCTCCAGAGCCATCAACACAAATTACTTTCTAAAATAGGCAGCAAATATAATAACACAGCATTAAACTGAAAAGAAAAAGTTAATACTGTTATTATGTGATACATTTTGTTTGACTAAATTGTATGGATAATTTCCACCATAATTTCAGTGGTGTTTACAAAGATCTTTTTAAAAGATTTCAGTTTAACATTTCCTATAACTGTGTTTTTCATAATGTAATTGAATTTAAGATATCTGTACAGTATCTCAGTTTTCTGAGATAACTGCTTAATGGTGTTTTAAATATAATAGCATCCTAGAGTATTCTTCACATGCATGTGTGAAACCCTTCTTTTCTAAAGCTCTTATAGATTTAATTAAGCTGACCTAACATAGGTTTGTTTCTTTGAGAAAACATGTTGCATTAAAGAGAAATGTTCTTTTAATATGCAGTGTTATAGCGTCAGTCATTTGTTCAAACCTGAGATTGTCCTCTTTCATCAAACTGTGAAGAAGAATTCCTCCAAAATAGTTTGTTATTGTTGCATTTGGACAATGTATGCCTTGTAAATACTCTAAACATTTCAGGCAATTTTCTGTTTGGGAGATTTCTCTTTTAGTGTATTAAATTTTTGTTGTAGTTTCATGAATTGCCTTGTCTGGACATGTTTAAATCTACAAGGATTTATTTTTAACTGTATTTACTTGGGTCACATCATACTTCTTTCACTTAATGGGTTGCAATTCCTGAGTCAAACACTTCTGTTCATGGACACATTGCTGCACAAAATAATAAAATAAAAAAGTGTAACTGATATAGATTAAAAAAATAATTTCTAATATTAAGATTTCTCTAAATACATGTTCCATTGTTCCCCCAGACTCCAGCTGTTTTTTCCTGCTTAGTTGGCCCTTGTAAAACTTGCTATGAAAAAGAAAAGGTCATTTTTGTCAGGTCAGTACAGAAGCTTCTAGAGATCTGACTGGAATAACACTAATGGTGTTTTAGAAGCACTTTTATGTACAAGCTTACACCAATAGGTTCACTTTTTTTTCTTTCATCTTTATACCCACATATTCCTATGGTGCAAAAGTATTATAAATCTGCACATGAACTGAATGGTGCATTTGGTTTAACAGCTGACATCCCAACCCCAGCACTTACACACACGTACAATTTAACTGTGGCCAGGGAAGCACTGCAAGCAGGCAGGAATTCAATTTCTGTTTCAGCCTGTTGCTGTGAGCACAAGATAGAAGTCAAGGGGCTTTGACTTGCAGCTTGTGTGTGTTTGTGTAAGATGAAGTTTCATCAATGTATGGCCAGACGGAGAAAGGTCTCTCTGAAATGGAGGATCATGGTGTGCTGTGTGTCTTCTGCCTGCTCTGCCCACAGCAGCCATGAGTCTGTTGGTTCTCACTGAAGGAAGGTGCCTGTTTGGCTCCAGCTGTACAGATCCATGCTCCTAGTGTGATGCTGCTGCTAATTAAGTACAGGATGGAAAAGATCAAAGCTGTGCCTTCCCCTCCCACCCTTTTTTTTTTTCTTTTTTTTTAAATGCACCTCACAAAGCTGTTTCTTGTTTTGGAGCTTCATTGCTCTCTGCTACAATGTTCATCGGTAACATCACCTGTTTGCTTGGTGGAGTTTCAGCTGGGACTGGATTGCCATTTTAACTTGGCAACTTCAGAATCTTGTTTCCCAATGGCCTGCCAGCTAAATTGGTGTGTTACAGATGAATGCACAGCTCACAGATGGTGTTTGAGTGTTTAGTGGCTCTCAGAAGTAGATATGTATTTGGTCAGGAGGAAGATTGCATTTTTCCTCCAGACAGAGCAAATGTCCTTGGGGATGTTTTCTGTGTCAAGGTAGAAACTGTTCCACACATCAGGTACAGGGGACTCTCTTAGCTTAAGCACGAGTACTACCTACATATGCATATGTATTTCTTTTCTCCTGGATAGGGTACACTGCTCCTATTAACATAAATGAGAAGTTTTAATTCTTGATTCTCCTGAGTGTCTATAGATGTTTTAAGTCTAACATTTCTCTTCCTGTAGTTTTCCATTTCTTTTTTTACTGAGATGAGCTTGAACGTGTATTTATTACTCTTGTGACCCTGTAAACTTCTCCAAGTCCTAAACACTGTTTTATTGCTCATGCACAAGGCTGAGCATTCAGCATTACTTACTAGGTGAATGACTTTACAGACAGTGTTGTGTTTTTTGAGATCTATACCTCCTCTGACATCCTCCCTTGTGTGGGTTGTGTCTTTTTCTCATTCATTCACTGTCATCTTACTTACTTAAAGTAGTCAGAGGGCAAAAAGTAGGGGAGGAGTTACATGTTTTCTTTTGCTTCTTGACTGGCCTAGTCCTGTCATGAGGATAAATAACAGAGGCTGTCTAGTGCCTTTTGTTCCTTTCTAGAATGAAATAAAAACCAGAGCTGCTTAAACGTTCTGAAAGCTGCACTTGAGTTTCCTCACTTCATGTTTGTACCCATCAAGAGCTTGAAGCAGCCAGACTGGAATATTTTAACAAAGTCTGTTCCTGTAAAATTTCCAGATTGTTTTGCCAAGCCACTAAGCTCTTGAAAATGCAGTTAAGCATGAAATAGGCAAAGTTTTAGTTGCTTACCTAAACTGCAGGCATGATGATAATAATTTGGTTTTTGTCATTTCTGCTTTGTCATTGTCAGATGCTGCTCAAAGCTGAAATGTGCAAAGCTTTGCCAGCTCTCTGCAAGGAGCCATACTGTCCTCCAGCACTATTGCCACTCTGCTTAAATTTTGTGATTCTTTCTTCCTCCAATGCTTTCTTACCCAGCTGGGTAAGAAATCTCTTCTCGTGAATGTCTCAGTTAATTCCCTCAGGAAATTCTTAGTTATCTGAAGTCGGGAGAGGAGCTCCTCTGCCAGCCTAACACCATTGGGTAAAGGGACTATTGAGAACGCAAATCTGCTGCTCTTTGCCAATTTTCTGTTGTCATAAACTCTTTTACAGTGAAAGCTGAATGTCCACCATTTTCAGGCTGCACAGTTTTATCCAGAGGAATATGAAGCTGTCAGCACTTTCCTCCCTTCCTCTTTAATGAACATGTCTTGGCCCACTGACCCACAGTGTGGAAGAACGTAGTGCTTCCCCCAAGGCTGCAGCTGTGCCAGCATTTAATCCCACGAGTGTGTTGTGGGAAAAGTTCAGCTGATGTATTTTTTCTGGCTCCTGGTTATGCATGTGATGCAAACACACCTAAGCTGTTGGTGATCCAAAGCTTGTTGCCTGCTGGCCATCTCCCATGAGCTGGCACAGCCTGGACCTTGGAAGGAACACAGCCATGATCAGCCTTCTTCTCCCCTGTTTGGTGAGGCAGCATGGGTGTTTACAGGTGCATTCATGTACCCATGTCATGTTCTTTGCAGTAAACCAAAACAAATATTGCAGTTATTGGATTACAGCTTTTGCCTGTTTTGCAAGAATGTTTAATTCCTAAAAGCCCTCCTTCAGAGTTTTTGGATTTTGCATGCTTCTGGCAGTTTCTTTTTTTCCACCGAGCTGCACCTGAAAAATTAACCTGCCATGATTTCTAGCATTTCTTCTGTACCATGATCTTGGGTTTTTCTGTAGCTGTAGGAGAAATTTTCCTATGAGCGTTTGTATGTTAAGGAACTACCTAATGTACTCTGAGGTCTTTTGCCACCTCTCTTACAGCAGACAGCCCCTAGATTGCTCTTGCAACTGCTTGTGAAACCCCTTTTCTTGGTTGCTTGTAAACTGAATAATATGAACCATAGGTATCACCCGAAAAGGGTTGTGAAAAAACAGTGTCTCCATCCTTGGCAAATGTTCTCCCTGGTTATGTTCGCTTTGCATACAAATAAACAAAACAGTAATATTTGATTAGGAATCCAGTGGATAGAATAATGGACTGTAACTCAGCAGAGCTCTGTTTGCAGCTCTGCTGCTGGCTTATTGGGCAAAGCCTATTGCATCATCACCATACAGCCTGGCATAAAGACAATTTCTTTGTAATGCCGTACTAGCTTTGAGAAAGAAAAATTTTATACAGAGGGAATAATAATAAAATCCTTCTAATGATAAAAAAATTATATGTTTATGCTGTGCACAGTGGAATGTACCATGTTCTCTTCTGTCTTATGCTTCGTCAGTGGTGCTTTTAACTGGTACATTTGAAGGGCCACCTGTATTAGTGCACTAATTTTAGATGTATCTTCAGATACAGGTGTGATTTTACACTGGAAGTGATAGCATTTCATTGTAGTAACACTGGGCAGCTTTTCCTGCATCTTCATTTCTGTTGATAAGTCATTTAGGACTCAGCAATAAGTTCAAATACCTACTATTTAGGGTGGTGGTGGGGAGGGGTCTTTTTTATTTGTGAACTGAGTAAATATGTTGCAGTGACTCTTGGGCTCTAAGGACAGTGTGTGATTCCCTGAAAGTAATTTGCATAAAGTAATTCATGTCTTCATACGCTCTTTAAATCTTCTCAGTCTGTATGAGTGACAAAGAAACATTTATTTTGCCTTATTTCATGCAATGTAAATGATAAATACATTCAGGACTAGATCATGAATACCTCAACTGGTGTACACCAGTGCAGCTCTGGAGTAAGAAGGGTTGCATTAGCTGAAGATCTACCCCTGCTAACAGTTCTAAGTGTCAGTCTTGCAGTGCATTATACAAATATTCACCGTAGTTTGTCAGCAGCGAAGCTGTCACCCAACAGTACACACTACCTTCTATGAGCCATTACTTTCCTGTCATCATCATCAAGTGCAGCTCAAGAGAATCTGTGCATCGTTTCTTTCCTTCTGAACAATTTCCACAGAATAATTGTCCTGCTTTTATGGTAATTCGGTCTCTGCTATTTGTTACTGCAGCATTTCTCAAAGAAAAATGCAAAACTAATGCCCTAGAACAAAAGCATTCAGCCAAATTACTTACCAGTAATCCAAGGAAACATGGATAAATCCATTGCTCAAGTGGCTCCTCATTTGGAACTTTACATAGTTTTCACCCAAGGGTTAAGATTTGGGTTTTTTGTGGGTGGAGGAGTTGTTTTGTTTTTGAAAGGTAATACTCATGCTCTCTGCCCTACAGCAACTTTATATAAATCTCTTCTGAAAACTGTATCTGCCAGCACTGTCACTCCACCCACAAGCTTTCACTACTAACACCAGCTGAAAATATTTAAAGGGGCTGTTTCCACTTGTTTGGTGCATTTCATTTCGTGTTTCTGTCTCTTCCTTTCTTCATTTTTCAACAAAGTCAATGAGAGAGATCATTTAAGCTTAGTGTTTTGAAGGGGCAACCAGTAAACATCCTTACAGCATGATTAATGAGTACTCAGGAATAGTTTGCTGAAGTTGGGGCCAACTGAATTTATTTTAAAGTAAATGAAGATATTCCAGTTATGGGTTGGGACTTTCGCTCACTGTGTAGGCTACATTTTTTGCCATTTTTTGACATGTAGGTCACCAAGTTTTGCCACTGGCTGGTGGTGCTCATGTGAAGGTGTTACACAGTCACAGGGAAGCACAGACGTGACACTCAGACTCTGGACTTCTGACAAGTTAAACAATAAAGACATTAATTTCCATTTAAAAGCAGGAAATTTTGATCAAGGTGTTTGATGAAAATCAGAAAGTCTTAAAAAAGATAATTGCTGTTCCAAAAATAAAAACTAATATTATTTGATTCTACCCAATGGACATATTTTTCATGATTTCTTTGACTTCCAGCAAGCTTGACTTTCTATGGAGTTTCTGGGCTGCTATTGCTTTTTTCAGAGGAAATGTGCAGCTAAGGAAAGACATCATAGATGTTGATCTGTTGGTTTAAGCAGGGTCATTCTGTGGAAGGCTTCAGGGTTTGATAAGTGAGCATATCCTGAATTTCTCCACTTTCATTTAGAAGTTTGTTGAGCAGGTGGATTCACATGGCTGAGAGAGCCAGCATCTCAGCAGGGATGACACAGCCCACAGGGGAAGACATCAGCTCTCTAATGACATCTTAAAAGTGGAAGTAGTCTGTGAAGCAACGGAGTGATGGAAGCACACGTTGAATATTTTCATTGCTGCCTAAATTTTAGGCAAGTTCCATAGCCACACTTGGTATGGTGTGCTCATGGTGCTTACACAGGCAGCTTCCACACACAGTGATGGAGTGGGAGTTGATTGCACTGCAAAGTCCTGCTTCAGTGAGGAAGAAGTTTACTCACCTTCCCAACCCAACATTTTGGTCACTAAGGTCTTTCATTATTTCTGGTGCTCCAGAACTGCTGTGAATCAAAGAGGACTTAGTACTTTCAGTGCTCTGAGCTGTGTGCTCTCCTTCTCCTTTTGTGTGTTGGGTTGGAGGAAGGATATATGTCTTGAAATATTTTCCCGGTGATCCATTGAACATTTCACTCTAGTGTTGCTTATTTGGAGGTAGCTTCAATTAGTAAATTGAGATTAAATAATTTAGTAGTAAAATATTCTTACATGAAACGAAATGTTGACCTAAATCCAGGGGTTTTTTTAAAAATACATGCTTACTCATGCTCTTGGCTCAGAGATGAAGATTAGCAGTGATCCCTGTAGGATGTGGATTTCTGACACAGGTGAGGCCGGGTGGGACTTCTGTGTAATTCTGCTTGTTTGATGATGGATGAGAAGAGTATTACAAGCTAAGATAATATTATTTTTCTTCTTTTTTTTTGCACAAACAAACTATTTGGTCTAACTAAAATACCAATGTGGCTAATCCTGCCCTATTAACTTTCCTGAAAGAGTGAATGCTTTAAGAGTAAATTTTGATGGAAGATATTAAGGATGACAAAGATTTCTTTATATGAAAGGAAGTGTAGTGCAATCTAGCTGCAGAGTTCAGAACATTCAGCATTCCATGGTTATTGTAGTATAATACCACAGTCAATTATATTTCTTATTTTACATTTTTCTTTGTCTCTTTCTCACACAAGCCTAGACTATGAATTCATAACGTTAATGAAGTGTGTTGTGATGTTCCTGTAGGCTGCTGTGGGAAAATAATTACAGTATGAGGAAGGTCATTCATGATGCGGCCCTGTCTCTAAAGTAGGACTTTGTGACTGATTAGGATATAAGCAAAATGGACCACAATAACTTGAAAAAACCTTCAAGTCCCCAACAGATCAATCTACAGTCACTGCAAGAATCAGCTGTCTCAGCCCAACAGATGTTTCTGTGAGAAGTTTTGGTCATTTGTGTTTGAAGCCTTTTAGTGACCCCAAACCTATACTTTTGTGCTCATCCTCTGGTTCAAGCAAGCAGGTAACTAATGTCTGAGCCTTCTCATGAGCAAAGGAGCCGGCTGACAGCATGCCATCTCCTACAATGCATCCTGCTCAATACTGGGGATCAGGAGCAACATCATGGCAAGGCTGGTCTGAAAATCCAGCCCTTAGGCCGGCAAGTTTGGGGGCTTTATTTTTCCTTCTCATTCAAACCTAGACTAAATGCAGAAATGTTTAAAATTTCTTCTCTACTGCTATTCACAGTTCTTTTTGTGACTGCTGGAGAAAGAAATGTATACAGTTATTTAAGAAATTTGTGTAGACAGGAAAGTACTTTAAAAGAGTACAAAATACAGTGCAAGTATGTCTGTCTCTTCTTCTCCAGTCACACATTGCACTTTAAAAAGCCAGCAGGTTTTCTTCCACAAAAAAATCTTTATATTTTTCCTGAACTTTCAGAAGCCTTAATCAATATAAATAACAGTTTGAGCATGATGACATCATATTCAGTCCTAGAGTTGTGCATCTCAGGTGCTTAGTCATTTAAATCAGTGGAAATAAGCATAGCAGTTAGAAGTTTCAAAAGGTCAAAGGAGCTACTGTCTTTTCAGCTTTGAATCAGCTGAGAGACTCTAGTTTCTTAGAAACATAATGCCAAGGCTGCATCTGTGTATCTCTTTCCCTCTCTCTACCTCCTTTGAAGAACTAAAATTATTAGCTGAAAGGGAAAATCACACCATACTGAGTAGCAGAATCCTTTATAGTGCAAGTTCCTTTCTATTTGCTCTTTCACTTGAAACTAAAGAGAAGTTTTAGTTCACATTGTGTACTGAAAAATTTGACTGAAGTGCTCTTGCCCAAATGCCAAAAAGCTGTTCACAGGTTTTCAATAAAATTAATGCTTTTCAGTACAAATATGGCAAGTTTTCTTACCATTTTCTCAGAAGGAAAATAAGTGATAAAGTGTTCCTCAGAGAACAATTTGTGAGAAAATTAAAATCTAAATGAAAGCAAAAGGCTTTTATAAACTTAGTTTTATATGTGATTTTTTTGTCTTTATAAAAGTGTCAGCATGGTTTCTGTGTGGAAGCCATCTCTCACCTAGACTGCCATGGAAAAAATATTCCTTTGTTTTTTCAAGGTCAGATGTATTGTTTAATCGAAAGGTACGATCAGAACCTGTGCTACATTATCAGTATAGCAGGACTCTACAGTGTTTTAGCAACCGCTATTTTTCATATGATTTTGCGAATGACTCTGTTTTGTTTCCATGTATTGCAGCTGCCGTTCTGCTGCTGAAATGAAACTCTCCAGGCTGGTTGTCGAGCGTTTCCATTTCATGGTGTACACGGCCTTTACAGAGCTGGGAGCCACACACTGGCGTTCCAGGGACTTCTGGCTGCTCGCACTGCTGGTAGTTTTGCTTTGGTTTGTGAGACTTTACCTGCATTATTTGAGCCAATGGCTCTTCCTTCAGACCATCTCAGTTCCTGTTGCAAAGTAAGTCCTGCTTCCCTCTTTTCTCTGTCAGAATATTTCTTCCAATAACTCAATTCAAAGCAGTTCCTTTGCACTATGAAGAGAATTGATGACTAAAACTCTTGCTAAGGGCTCTACATGCAAGGTCTGATAGGAGCCTCTTCAGACACTAAGAGAACAAGGACTGCATCCAGACTCCAGATGATCTGATATGTTAATGTCACCCCAAGAGGTCACATTTACATATCAGGTGAAAGTGTTAGTACTGTAAATTTTAAACCCAGAACACAATGTGTTCATTTGTGTATCTTGTGTCATGCCTACCTCTCTCCGTCTGAGATACCCAGCAGGTTATGTATCTTCCAAAAGAATAATTTATCATTTTGGATAAAGTATTTCAAAGTGCCTAAGTGCACAAAACTGAAGAAGCATTTAAATCATATTTCATATTACCAACATGATCTATGAGTAAAATACTTATACAAATTTAACTGATATATCAATTTTACTGTGAATACTACAATGGGTTGACATATTTTAACTATATGATACATTGACTTTAGCTCAGGAATTGGACCTCTCTAGAGAGTTGCAGGAAAATCATTGCTTGTCATTACCTGATACGAAAAGATGTACTCCAAAAGATGGAGTACAAGTCCACTAGGTGATGTATACCTGATTCTGTGCATGTTGCTGTGGGGTAGAGAAGGGGTTTACAGGGCAAAAATGTTCAGCTCCTCTTAGGAAAGGGAAGATTTCTCCAATAGAAACATTTTTTAACTTTTATTCGCTTTAAAGCTTCACACAAACCTGAATCAGTCAGCAGGAACCAGTAACATGCAACTCTCTGACCTATGTCTGCTGTGATAGTTTATTGAATGGGATTGATTATTGGCTAAAATTTGAACAGTGCTGAGGTGGTCTTCTAGATCTTAATGCAAAGCCAGCCATCTCTCGCTTCTGGCCTTGCACAGCCCGTGTCGGCTTAGCCAGCTGGCGTTAAAACTTCTGGGAGGCCAAGCATCGAGAGGCTGTGAAAACAAGGGAAGCTCAACAGAAGGAAACAATGCATGAGAGAGTGGTGGTCATGTTCAAAGCCACTAATCACAGCTGTCCCAGGCAGTCAGCTAGATAAAGGATAATGTTCTCAAGCCATGCCCTGGATCAGCATCCCAGTCTGTAGCTGTGCCTGAACCATGAGAGCTGAGTGCTCTCTAGTTCTACCAAATATAGTGGTAGTGCTCACAAGTAGGAACCAAAGTAAGAATCAAACCACTTCATATTTAGGTAGAAGCAGAATTTAAGCCTCTTCAATTGGGTTGAAATTTTTGCCCTAAATTTCAGCATCCTTATGTAGCTCACAATGCCATGCAGTTCCGGTCTCTTACAGTGCCAGCAGACTTGCTCATTGTATGAACTTTGCAAATCCCACCATCTCATGGTGGCAAGAGGGACATTTCCAATCACTTTGGGCATGCTAAAAGCTATGTCTTCCATATCACGTGTTCTGCTTTGTGGAGTGGCAAAGGTGCTGCAGTATGGAGAGATGGGTGGGCTCCTGAGGCCTGTGCTTGTGTTGGTGCATCTGGGAGGCAATATCTGCCTAAAGCCTTTCCTGCACCATCCCAAGAGCCTGGAGGTGTACCCAGTGAACTGAGAATCAGAGGAGATTAAAGCATGCAGAGGCAGGAGGAGGAGAAAGTTGGGGTTTTTTTAGTAGCTTCATAGAGTTTTTGGCCAGTGTTGTTACCCAGATAGGGGTGCAATTTTACAGTGCAACATGCATGATTCTACCTTTAATGGTTTGCTCAGGAGCACGGAAAAACACTCTCCTTTTGCTTGTTTACAGATTCCAGCTCTTCCCTCACACTGTCGAACTGTGCTACCAGAACTCCTTGTTGCACACCAGTGAAGAGTTGGTCATGGTTGTGGTGGGACCCCTAACCTTGAACGCAGGGCTGCTTCTTATGGTGCTGATCAGATGGGGCTGTCAGCAGATGTTTGACTCATTCCCTTCCTTCTTGTCAAAGTTTATCATAGCTATGGGACTATGGACAGTGCTAGACCCCTTGGCAGTGTTCGTAGTGGATTCATTCCTGGGGGTGAGTCACTTAAAATAGCTTGGACATGAGAACTTGACGTAGAAGTTTGTTTTATTCAGTGAATCACTGAAAGATATGAAATTCCACCCCTGGCAATAGAACATGAAAGTTAAAAAGAAATTAAATAATAATGTTATACATTACCTTTTTATTAACAAAATTCCCATCTAATGGAGTCACTGTGTTTCTGCATAAAATTAAGAGCACTGTACAAGCCATATATGGAGATAAGAAAGTAAATCCACTGCTGGAGTGATTGCATCTGCTTTGAAAAGAATTACTGCAATTTTGGATGTTAATGGGGATGGGTTAATGAGCAATCCTGATTATTAACGCTTCAGATTTTTCTAAGCATTGAAACAGACAAAATGAAAAAAATAGAGGTTATCATGCACTTCTCTGACATGTAAGGTAGTTAATACAATCTGCTAGTACACAGAAAAAGACTTGTGAGATCAAAAGGCAGACATCTGTGAGGAGAGAGCTTCATCATACGTGAAATCAGGAGAGCAAAGTTCCCAACTCTCTCTGTGCCTATCCTCTGTAGCCCAACTGTACTTTGGTGGCTGCCGACTTTTACCACATCCAAGACAATGCCCAGTCTCCCAGAGAACACATTTCAGATTTTGCTCTCACTGTGCATGTGACACAGAGTCCTTTCGATAAGTCCAGGATGCTGAGAGCTTTTCTGGGGGTGTGGTATTGCTCTTCTTCTGCCCTTGCTAGTCTTTCAAAGCCATCCATGGAGTGTTCCTCACTCCAGATCAAGTACTAATCCACAGGTCTTGCTGTGGATCAGGTTTTCTCAGGTCTCTTGGATCCTCATCAGCTAACCTGTGCTCTGCAGGTGATTTTTCACTCATTACATGTTGTTTCCCTTTGCAGTGGTTTTGAATATTAAAATTCAGCTCTTCAAGAAATTTAATTGGAGCTCACTTGGGAGCTTAAGCATGTGGCAACACACTCTAGTTTTCACTTGAGCAGCCTGCGTTTTTTTATTTATTTTTAAATTTCATTATGTAAAACATGCATGGAATTGAATTTTAATTGTAATTACTCTCTTTAAGGTATTTTTTTTTTCCTGAGAGAAAGAGGTGTGTTTCCACAATGACCAGGCTAGAAATATTGAAAGGTTTAAAAGGATTTTCTCTCCCCTCTACTACTGGTGTATTCATAAAAACTGGAAAACAAGATGGGGTCTGCCTTATCTATCCCACACTAGCTTTGAGAAAATCATTGCCATTGACTTCAGAGAAATTGTGTCAGTTCTACACAGACTGGATTACTTACCAATTTCAAATAGCAATAGTCAGGGGGAAATGTGAGATACGAATAAAGTAACTTAGTTTTTCACTACAGTGTTAAAAAAGTACACACCTCTCTGTACTTCATACTGAAAATTTGGCAGTCTTACCCACCAAGATTATCTTTGGTAGAAACTCATTTGTTCAAATATTACACAATATATTGTATGTGTCCTTTCCAAAATGAAACTATATCCCTTACATGTGTTTTCATTATTGCATTTGTAATTTTTTTTTCTCTTGGCATTCTTTCAGCAGCTATTTCAGATTTGCTTGCCAATCTACTTTAGATCAAACCTTTTAAAAATATTGTGTTGTGGTAATATGAGTTGTTTTAGTGCTAGAATGTATTTTAGTATTATAAATGACCTTAATACTTATGAAAGATGACAGATAGCCCTGGAGACAAAGTTTTCTGTGTTTACTAACTAATGTTTATTATTGTTAAGGAAAGGCTAGAGAGCAGTTGCATATTTGGGGGGCGTTTCAAGTCATAATCCAAAACTCTGTGTCAAATGTGTAATTTCAGATTTGATTTACTGTCAGCTTGTAGAAGGATGTTTCAGGGATAAGAAACATTCCTATGCAGTTCAAGTTCTAGTTCTGTCAGAGCTTTCCTGGGACCCCACTCACTTCATCTGTCTGTAGCTCCTAAAATGCAGACAGTAACACCTCTTTGGCCCCATGGTTAAGTGACATCATGGAAAACAGTAGACACTGCAAAAGGCTCACATGACCATCACACTTGGTGTGATAAGCACCTGAGAGAGATGTTGACAAACGTTATTTAAGCTACTTAAAATGAAGACACTTTTCTTGGATCATGTCTTTGAGGACCACAGAAGGTATACAGCTTGACAGAATGTCTTTGTTAGAAAAAAAGAATAGAAAAGTGCAGTTCTCCCACACCATTTTTGCTTTGCCAGAAAGAACTGCTTGGATGCAAGAGAAATTAATCCTTATTTGCCATTCAGACTTTTGCCTCTATGGAGGAATGTCAAGATGTGACTGCTGTGCAGAGGATTTTCCTTGGTAGACAGTTTCTTCAGTAAAGAAGCAATAAAGAAAGCAGTAAAGAAGCCAACTTTAAAAAAAAAATACCAGAGTATTTTAATTTTTTGTAGCAAATATGGACAGATCTGAATTAGTGACCAGTCTTTATATGTCATTACCAGTCTCCTGGGACCTTCAATTACCATTACAAAAACCTAGCAGCATGACAAACGGCGAAGAGAGAAGAGAAACACACTCAAGAATCTCAATCCTTCTATAGCTCATCATTGGACTTGTAGCTGTTGTTCCTTTGCTATGCACATCACCACAAAGGTAGCCAAAAATGGGCAGGAAGGTTTGATACTTGTTAAGAATTAGTCTGGGCAAGTTTCTCAGAAAGGCATAGGTTTGTTAAAGCCTAAAAGCCAGACACTCCCTCTCTGAATGATGGACACTGGATGTTTTGGTGGCGCAGTTTCACGTCCTTGCAAAATATGTCAACATGATCTAATATGGATATGGCTGTCACTGTGTCACTGTAAAAATGAAAAAAGAGAGGGTATGAATTTATTTTAGTTCTGAGCAGTAGGAGACCCATGATATGTAGCTGAATTCTTCTAAATTGATCCAGCAGAGGGCAATAATATGTCAATACAGTAGCTAGTTCTTAAGAACTAGATACAGTGAAAAAAACAAAAAAAGGGAAATAATAGATTTTTGGAAAAGAAAACAAATAATTTAATATTATGTCTCCTTGGTCATTGCAATAAGGCAAATTTCAGCCTTCTTGCTCTTCCACTTGTCCTGAACTATGCTAAGAGAATTCACTTTGAGTATTTTCACAGTAACATGGGTTTTGTTCAACAAGTCACCTCTATAGGGTAGATTTTAATTGTACTAAAATAAGCCAGAAAATAATTTATTTCAGATCTCGTGTTTAATTTCAAATTCTGTCTAGCAGACTCCTAAATTTCAGATTGTGTGCCCCACAGGATTATATTTAAATCCTTCTTATAAAGAAATTCAGGTTCTTTCGTCTCTGTGGTGTAATCAGGTGTGACATTTCTTATGTTGACTTTTTCTTCATGACAGCGATTTGGGAACAGTGTAGAGAAACCCATTGCTGATGCTGCAAAACTCTCCTGGGTCTTTCTAAGAGCAGAGGAGTCGGGGGTTCCTGGTGCCTTAATCACGGTGATGCTTTATGCAATCCTGTTCATGATCTCATCGACAGTGTTGTACCTGTATTTTCTAAGGTATGTCACTTTACCTTATTATTCCCTTAGGAGCTTAGGCTCATGCTCCTTTTCCTGTTAGATAAAATAAGATGACATCAGAAAAGATATATCAGTGTCACACATCCAGAGCCCAGAATTGCAGATAATCAAGGAGGGGTTTGCTCCTGCTTAACTTTTAATGTGCTGGGACTGCTGGGCACAGCAAGTCAGAGATGAAGCCACTTATTTCCTCAACAGGAGCACAATTGATATCATGATTTTTCATAGATTCTGGGAGCCTTTGCTACTTTGGCTTCAGGCAATGGTGTCTATGTAAGGGCTTAAGCTGTAAAGTGTGTGTACCTTTTATTTAGGTACTTTTGAAGATGTTGTCTTTAGCCTTACAAGCAGGAGTTTTGTGAGAAACAGGAAAAACTCAGAAAACTACATATGAGATGAAGTGCAAAATCTCTGAGTCTGCAGTGGCTTCCAGAGCCTTACAGCCTTTTGATGAAACAGGATTTTTGACTTGATGTGACTGAGTCATCATGACATGATTTAATCCATATAATTTTTCCGTGACATTAGCCCATTTTCAATATTCAGGTCATTGTGAAATTTAGCCAACTACCTTACTTGCCACCCTTCTAGTAGACACCATTAGCTGTGCAGTCAATAGGGGCAGGTGTGGGTCACTGAAAATTAATTAGATTGATTGTCTAATACATTGAATGAAAAAGTGTAACTTTTTTTTCTGAGTGACTCATTTATAATACAGTATGAATTTTGTACTGTCCCTTGATTCATCCAGTGATGAATATTGGCAAGCACCAATTAAAGCCACATGCAAAGGCAAGATGCAGGCAGGTGTAAGAATAGAAAAGCTCAGCACATGCCCTCCATCTGACAGTATCATCCCTTGGTCCCCCTTCCACAAACTCCGTTGCAGCAGGCAGAGAAAGATAAATGGCAATCTAAATTTCTGCAAAGTATTTCAAAGCTCCTGCATTCCTGGGAGCTGTACACAACTCCAATGTACTGGTAGTCTAGTTAATTAGCTTTTGAGACGTTAATGCCTTCTTAATCATTGACTTAATAGTTTTGAATAGCTTCATAAGTTTTAGCTGCTGTCGTTTATTACTCAGGAAAATTAATTTAAATTAAAACATTTGTAAGGCAGGTTTTTATGAGAATATTACCAACATCTTCATTGTCAGGGGAACAGGTGCAAGATCATCAAAGGTACCTTTCCTTCTGTATCAATTTTCCCATAATGTTTTCCAATAAAGGGGTGGGGGAATAATTCTACTGGGGAAAAAAAAGTTGTCTTAGCACAACACATTTTAAAAATGATTCATAGCAAAATACAAAAGCAAAGGGAAGATAACAAAATCTGTTACAGTGCATAAGGTCTGTGAAGTACTTTTCTTGATGAAAAAGGAAAACATTTAGAGTACTGGAGTCTGTGCAGAGCAAAGTTATACTATGAGCTTGTATCAACTTTCTCTTCCTTGTATGTCTACAGCTCAACACAGTGGGAACCTTGGACCTAGCTAGGACTCTTGAGCAGCACACTGTCAGCCCAATAATGATAGAATTAAAACCTTTTAAAATGTTTTTAAGGAAAAAAAATCTCTGCATTTCATAACACTGTTTTCTGAATACTGATATAACAGCATTTGTTTTCAGGAGAAAATAACATTATCACCAAGGCAGTAGCACCCCTCTGTGTGAAAATTCCTCAGACGTCATATCTCAAATATATTCAAGTGTAGTGTTTCTCAGCCCAGAAAACATTGCCTATTGGCTGAATAGGCATCCACCACATTTTTCTCTTGTAAGGTAAACCAGTATAAATATGGAGGGATATCTTCTATGTCTTAAGACCCAAATCCACAGGGGAAACTGGCTGTTGGATGGAGGAGTTGGTGCCATTTGTTGGAATTACTCAGTAATTTGCCATTAAACTAAAGTGTTTGACAGTGTGTGAAAAAAGGGATAGGAACACTGAACCCACAAGACCACCAAAGCAAACAGGGGAAGTGTCTGTTTCTGCCCCAGCTAGAAAGCTTCACGGGAGCACTGATGAACAGCCAGGAAGCTAATGAAATCAGGGGCAGGGGATAAGCAGCAGTAGGCATCTATTTGTGTCTTTATAAACCAAAATACCTCAATAAGTGTGGCTCCCCTTGGGTGTCTTGGGAGTCTGTAGTACAACTAGCATGGAGAGATATTCTAATTATTTTTTGGAACAATGAAGCAGCACTGGTTGCAATTCCTTCATTTTAGTTCTACTAGACATTAGAAATAGACAGGAGTTTGTTGGTGACATGTTTTCTGCACTGAGAGAAAATGCAGACCCATCTCGATGAGGAATGTCTGCTGGAAAGCATCTGGATTTCCTGGTATTGAAACATTTTTCAGGGAAAAGCTTCAAAAATCTGCATTTTTCAGTATTAACAGCAAAACTGGTTTTGTATTTTTAATGGTGGTTTCCAAAAAAGAATGAGAAAGGCTCAAGCAAAGATATAACAAATTGTTTTAAACCACTAAAACTACCCTGTAATTTTTCATTTGTGTAATTTTTTGAGAAGCCCATTTTTTAATCAGACCCTGGGTAGGAAATAATTTCATTGTTTTCTGTTCTTTCTGATAGCTAAATGCATGAACTTGTAGGGTCTTATCCTGGTTCTCATATGTCTAGAAAACATAATCTGAGTTTTGTTTTGTTTTTTTTATATTTTAGCAATAAAAACAACTACCCTCATATTTATAATAAGATATGTTAAAGTATAAGAAATGTTTCATTAGTTTTCATGCCAAAGAAACGAAATTCAAGCAGGTAGCAGGAGCAGGCTGAGTACTTTTGGACAAAAGGAACAAAGCTGAAACACAGGCTTCATGATTCTTAATTAATTCAAAGTTAATTATATTGTTTATAACCATGTACTTAAAATCTTCATATAGAAAATGTTTATGGCAGCGAATAGACAGTAATTTAACTGCATTAAATTTTACTTAATTTGAAATAAGGATTTTGCATTAAGTGGGTTTAAATAAATGGCAAAGTCTTTCTCTTGTTTAACAAGACAAGTGCCAAGTCATTTAAATTGCTGACCTGGAATTTCAAACATGAACACCATGGAGTAATATTGCTTCAACTTGAACAGAAAGTCAGCAAGTCCACTGGTTTGATTGCTAGTTTTTCAACCAAGCACAAGATAATTCTCAGTTATGAGTCAATTCTTGCAAAAATGTATCGGTTGTGTTGAAAGAACATCTGATGTAGTTCCAGTGATTGAGAGAAAAACTTTTTCTTTGAAGACATGATGGAATTTGCCAAATTACTCCATGAAGGGTATTAGTTATTTATAAAAAATAATCTCTTCTATAATGTGCTTTGAACTACTTTAGTATCCTACTCTGCCTTACACTGATTTGCATTTCACAGTTTAGAGCATTTTCTATTACTTCTTGGTAGCCAGATTGTTTATATTTCCAGACTACCTACATCTTGATTAGGTTATCTTCTACCTGTTCTCCTCTTTTGATAAGAGAATCCAAAATAACATCTTGGAAACTACAGCAGAATGTATGGCTGCAACTTCAAAAACCTATATTTCAAAAAAAGAAGGGTGGGGAAAAAAGTACAGAGAGCATCTTTGCAGCAAAGCCTGAGATATAAATTCCTAATCTGGTGTTGAGTCAGGCTGCCAGATTTCAGGATCAGAATAACTGAAGTCCATGACAGAAACTCTTGGATATAGAGCTTGACCCTAAGATACACATTCCCCTTTGAAGAGAGAGCTAAAGCTGCTCCTGAGATCAAGCTGAAAAACTGTCTGTGGTTGCACCTCCTTATTTATGTTCCACTACTAAATCTCAGTTGCAAAATTGTGCTAAGCATGGTATTGAGTGTGCTTCTCTGCACGTATTGTGAGCACTGTAAGGTGTGATGTAGAGCTGGTGCAAACGTGAACTTCGTTCCAGTATACTTGAACAACACTCTGCCTCTCCCAGGCACACACATTGCTCAGCACATGCAGGCCAACACAAGACCCAAGGAGAAGGACCAGCCACAAGAACTGTCACCAGTGCTGCTGTACAAGAGAAGGATGAGAGTTCAGAGGGTCTAAGGAGTTATGCTTGTGCTTTCTCTACCACCTGCCAAGAAATGAAGGACCTGCACAACCCCACAGAAATCCAGGCGTTTTGTTGGTTGCAGTGCCACAGCAATCCATGCACTTCAGATGATTACCCAGCCAGTCTCTGGAAGGATGAAAATGTCAAAATTGGCACTAAGAAGTGGCTGAATTGGAGTAAAGTATTAGATTGGAAAAGAGTGCAAAAGGAAAGACCTCAGTTCAACATTCAAAACTGAGATTCCAGATTTTCTGATCTCTATTTTCTATTTTATTCCTATTTTTGGAATAAAAGTTCCATGAGAAAGAGATGAATTGAAGAGGTTCCATTTGAATCAAAGAGCAATGTTTTGACGTTTTTAAGTTCATCTGAGGCTAAAAATGTGACACTAGACTTTTCCAAAAGCCCCGCAATATTTCTTGGTTTCACCTACATCAAGAAATGCCACACAGCAAGCCTTTCTTGTGGTAGAAAATTTTACTGCTTAGTGCTTAGTCAATTCCTTACCACAGCACAGAAATGTCATAGAAAAACAAAGCCAACAAATGAAATGAACTTTTCTAACATCAAGAGAAATTTAGATTGTATAGGCTTCAGGCTTGGGGTTTTAAAAAATGGTGAGTAGTTCCTTTCTATTTGATGTGGTTTGCCCATTATTGAACCCTGGCACAGCAGGACTTCCACTCACGTCCAGCTGTGTTACTGGAACTAGTTACCCAGCCCAGTGCTATGGACATACATTAGACATTTCAGAAGGGAAGGAAGATCAAGATCTTTTTGGGAAGTCAGTATCTTTAAATAATTAAAATAAATTGCTGCTTACTTTTATGTGATTTGATCTAGGTATTGTAAATTCTCCAGAGGGTTGTGGAGGGTTGTATGTTGGAGAACTTGTGCGAAAGAACTTCTTACTCATGGACAGATAGCACAGTCACGAAGGGGAAAGCAAGATTCAGAAGTCTACAAAAGAATGACGTTTGTAGAAATACTTTTTTTTTTTTTTTTTGCATGAAGAGTCCTTTCAAAGATGAACCAAATCTGTCATTTCTGTCTTTAGGCTGCATAGTGAAGGTTGGCTGTTGGATGTATTTCAACGTATTCATGGTGAAGAAGGCACATTCTTTGTTCCACTGGACTTAGAAATTTCCATTCAGGAGCTGAGCTACATTATGAAGAGGGCTGAGCAGTGGAGAGGAATCAATGGTGAAAGACGGATGGTGAGTGGTGAACAGAGTCTCTGAAATAGTCTGTGGTCCAAATTAATGCTTTGTATTTCTGGGTGTTACTTTAAAGGACCTAGATATTAGAAAATTATTCTTAGGATGCTTCACTGAATAAGAAGCATGTTCAGGAGAACTTTGTGACGTTGCATGTTCCTTGCCTGGACATCCTGAGGGGTTACAATCTGCTTAGTAACCAAAAGCTTAGAGGCATCACTGATGTCAAAATTTATCTGTGCCATCTGGTGGTCCTTGACTGGGTCTTAGAGACTTACTACTTGTTTAAATGTCAGTATCATCCCAGATAATTTCTCAGCCAGCTCAGTAAACCGAAGATTTTCATGAACAAGTAGAATTCACTCCTTAGAAGAGCATAGGTGAAGCTGCCCTGAGGAGGGGCTGTGAGTCTGGTCAGTGGGATATGATAGCCATGCTCTGCTCCCTGGCCTTTTCCCTCCAGGATTGCCCATAGGAGTGGCCTAAGTTGGAAATATGCAGGGGAAAGTACTTTACTTTGGTTATCAAAATAATTCCTCTTTCTTTTCCATTAAGCCACTAGCCTCTAGTCCCTTATACGGACCTTAAGCTGTGATGTGTAGGAGATATATCTGTGTTTGCAAAGTGTCCAGTGTTGAGGATGCCATCCACAGATGAGGCTTCTGGTCAAAACTGCTTTCAGAGAATTGAAAACAGAAGAAGTAACATGATCAGTAGTTTCTGAGGGACGTTGTCTTCCTTCTGTGAGGGACCTTTTCTTCCTTGCTTTCTAGTTTTGCATCAGTGTTAATAATTCCCATAGGACTATTTTACAAGCCAGCTCTTGGACAATTGTTAAGTGCTCATCAATTTGATGTATACATCTGTGAATGCCTCTGTGTGCAATGCCTTGTTCGGTAACTCACCTGTTTCAATGTAAAAATGAACAGATTCCAGATAGGAAGGAAATTAGTCTTCTTAAGTAGGTATGAGTTGTGTTGTTTTTCTTTTCTAACCCTCTGGATCGAGGGACTTAAGATTAGGGTCTGCAGATTTTTCAAGTCTCTATAACTACCTCTGAAAGATCAGCAGTTTATATAAATATATAGCCTCAGTTGTCACTGTTATAAACATCTGCCCCAGCTGTAATTATTTTCAACTTTTTTTTTTTGGTGATGACAGTTTGGACCCTGAAAGGAAAAATTGAATGAAAAAGCAGATACTCAGTAAGCTTAATTTTTGTGGGAAAATGCAGAGCACCACATGGCGTTTCAACAGAGGGGAGGGAAAAGATTTGAAAGAGTGAATGTGCTTCCACAACCTCCTGCCTCAAACATTCCCACTTTTTATGCAGATAAAACTTATTTTCTTTACCCCACTAAGTAAAATAACCTTTTTTTTTAACTTCAAAACTTTCTACAGTAAGTCTGTAACCACTGGTGACTGGTTTCTATTACCTTTGTTACAAGTAAGGTCAAACAAAGAATATATATAGTGGACCTCATTTTACATGCCAGGACCTCCAATACCATATGGAAAAAGTGGCAGATACGGCATATGAAAGCAACTACATTTCTGTTTCAAGTACTGAATGCATTGCTAATGATATTATCAGTGTATCATTTCTTGCAACAGTACAGAAAGGGCTAATTAAGGGGAAAAAAAAGATAAATTAAAAAAAGAAGGGTGGGAGGAAAGGAGGAGGTGTTGGGAATAAAGACAAATGGAAAAGAATGGAAAGAGAAATTACTTATGCAAATAGTCTGTACCTGAATGGAGGAAAGATGGGTTGTCCACTGCTGCATTAAGACATATTTCAAGGGCCAGAACTCTGAGACACCTGATCCGTAGCTGTAGACATGTAAGTGCAGTATGGCACTTACAGACAAGTATGCAGCCTGGCTTGCATGAGATGCCACACTGAAATGTGCTCTCCTGACCTTGGTCTGAGCTCCTTTATACTGGACCCAGCCTTAGCTGGATCCAGCAGCTCAGAGGGTGCAGAGTAGAGGGAACAATCCCAATGCCATGTAGGGAGCAACACACAGGTCATTCAACAAAGCAAAGCCATACACAGTTTTATCTTTATTAAGTCCTGAAGTTTCTGATTCTATTCTGTCTGTATCTGCACAAATTTCATGCCTTTTCCTTTGCATCAGCCCTAACCTAATGCCAGGGTGTGACACTGTTGATTAAACATTCCAGTTTTCTAGGGGACATACTGGTGCAGACTCTATGATGTAAGAAATATGAGTAATGTAGAAAGAGCACAGAAATTTGCATCACTGGCATCTCTAGAGATGGTCTCTACCATCTACTTCAGTGGGCACAGGATCTGCCTCGCAATTGGGGTAATTTGAGCGAGGAGACTAGTGTTCAGAACTCCTGAGTTATCGGTACAAAACATGAATACTGTGAAAATAGAACCAGTGTTCTTCAGAAACTGGAAATCTTCTCCTATTGCTCCCTTTCTTTTTCTTTAATATAATTTTGATGGAAAAGAGGACCATCAAAGAAAGTTTTGTTAGCTCTTTGGCAAATCCAGTTTTGTAATAAAAACTCACTTCATTCTAGAAATATATTCTCCACATGGAGCACCTCCCTGAAAGACTGGGAACAGTATTTGCAGGTCTTTTTATGCTCCTAGGCATTGCAGATACTGAAAGACCCTTTTACTGCCATAGATTTGCATAAGGTATTTATCTTGTCCCTTTCTTTTTGTATGTCTAATTGTACAATGTAATCAGTATGGAAGACACATCACTAGGTCTTATTGCGTGCATTATTAATGTGTTAATTTTTAAATAAAATACGAAATTAACTGTGAACAATTTTTATAAAGGGAAGCATGAGACTGCCATATCTTACATCACTCCATATAAAAAATATATTTTAAATGGAGGTCATTCAAGTAAATAGTCAGTCAAATCTTCTGGAAAAAATAGGTCTACATTTTTGCAATATTTTCTTGCTATTAACCATGTGCTTCTCATTTTTATTCGCTGGATTAAAAATTGCCCCATAAATGGGTATTTTATAATATGCTTAATTTCCTTTTATTAAATTGATAAATGCAGCAGCAGAGGACACATTTACAATATGATGAGAATTTAAGGTTATTGCATTTTATAATTTTTATATTGTTCAGAGAAGTGATTTGTCATTTGTGGAATGACATCCATGCCATCATTTCAAAGTATTTTCAGTCGTTCTTTTGATAGGAAAAAGGTCACTTTCTGTAGAGCAGGAAGACATCACTCTATTAAACTAATTTGCCTACATGCAAATTTTGTCATTTTTACCTCATTAACTATTTATCATAGAGTAAAAAAATATATATATTCATGAAGGGGCAGCTAACAGCCTGATGGAGCTGGAACTAATATTTTGCAACTCTAATGATTTTTTGCATCCTTAATTAGATAGCATAAGGTTGATATGATTAGGTCAGGATGTAGTGTTTTTCATTAAAATACATTTTAGAAGCTGTATTCATAATCTGCCCTTGCAATTAAATAATGAGCCTATGAGTTTAATATTATCGACCCAATTATTATCCCATGGAAAAGTATACCTTTAATAAACTTGTGCCGTAGGACCTTCATTAGCAACAAAACGAATTATATTTCCAGGTACACAGATTACACGGCCACAATCACATTTACGTAGTGGCTTGGAAGGCGCTGTGGGGGTAGAGCCGCCATAGCCCTGTACCTTACAGAAATGCACTTGTTTATTTTGAAAGAAGCCTTTCACAACGCCTTTAATGGGGAAAGTGCAAAGAAAATGCCACCCAGAGAGGCAGACAGAAACATTTGTAGAAAGAAACTTCTGCTGAAACAGTGTTCTGTGCACCTCTGCTAGGAGTAAGCCTGGGCCTCTGTTCCTCAACCTGTTACAAATATGGAGGCACAGCTGAATATTTACTGATCTTTTATTAGAGATGGTCACATGTTAAATGTGTGTCAGATTCTAGAATTGGTGAAATCAGGACCAGTGGCAGAGAGGAATATATTGACTTGGCATTGATAGCAGATCAGTGATGAGGTCAGGACCCTGGATTTTAGCCAAGACTTTTTCTTTTTTTTCTAGAAGTGATAAAAGTGGCAAAGTCTTTCTGTCCTCACCAAGTAATCTGTTTTCCAAAGTTAAGTAACTGCTCAGAGCCAAGGTTTGAAGTGGGGTTTTCTTTAGTGTAAGCTGACCAGGGATGGTCTTCTGAGTGGGATCTGTTGTGGCTGGATTGGTTGTTAGATGTGCATCACTTTGGTCATCTCTGAAGCCTCTGAACTATTTATCATGTGAATTGATGTTAGCAGTAATAAAAAGGAAAAAAATATGACCCTTAGACATTTTTACTGGATTTAACCCTCAAGGTACCACCCCGGCTTGTAGTGGAACTTTCTACATAGTAATGCTAATGATGAGAAAAGTTGTGCAAGTAGTAAGCTGAAACAACACTGTTAGTATACCAAGCATAGGCCCAAAATATTGGCACATAAGGAAGCTTTCTGAAAAAAAAAGCAAGGTCTGTAGGCAAGAAGATAACGTGAAACTTACACTTGAAATAAAGCCTGATGCACTGCAAAATTATTTTAATGAGACTAGGGCTAATTTTCTAATTTTAAAATGATATTATAGCAAACCATAAAAAATTACCCGGCAGTAGATTTTTGAAAGGAAAATATATTTGTAATTATCTTGAACACACAAGATTACTTCAGGGCCTATTATCGACACAATTTTTGGTACCACTTTACACTAATTTGCATTTATTACTCTCAGGCCAACCATTAATATGCTAATAAATAAGTCATTAATACTTGTTATTTAATTGCTATCTATTTATTCCTGTTCAATAATGCATTAATTACTTGTGAATAGTTGAGGGCAAAATCCTGCCCTTGCTAGTGGAATCAGCACAGGCAAGAGAGGAAACCAATGTTGGATGTGTCAACATTGCAAGAGCTGTTGGAGAGCAAGTCATTGAACTCCTTTAGCACAATGGTGTTGACTTTTGATCTTGTCTTAGAGGTGGCTTCATGACCCTCCGCTTTGGCTGTGCTACAGCAAAGCTGCTGGACCGTGGGTGGGGGCTGATGAAGGCAGGTACCACACCTGAGATTGCTGTAATTTGTCTCTTATGGTCCTGGTCTTGCTCCAATGCTGAAGTTTGGAGCTTGCTTGCACATACAGGTTGGATAATGAACAGAGAAAAGTGAAGAGCAAAAACTGAAGTAATCTGAGAGCCAGTACTAGACTGGGGAAAGTGTGGCACATAGTATGTAGTTAGAAATGGAAATATGTACGTTGCTTTCTTGCTGTTGGATATTTGAAACAGAAAAAGTGGAATCTCCCACTGTGCCCTAATTCAAAATCCCAGATTCAAGCTCTTCAGATCCCCTTGTATAAATTGACTGTAGTGTAGATCAAAAAAGGCTGAGAATATACTGACTGCAGTCTATTGGTGTATTTTCTGTTTTAAGGTTTAGCACTGCCCTGAGTAGGATTTCTTGATGCTTTTTGGTGAGATAAGTGGATGGTGAGACCAGGCCAAATTTTGAACAAGAATATCAGCCTGTCTCTGTGGATCTAAGAGATCTAATCATCTTAAATTTGATCTCTCTGAAGCTGTAGGGTGAATTTTTCCCATGGACACAAACAGAAATGTTGGTGTTGCCTTTCAGGAAGACTGATTTCCAAAAGACAGGTGAAAAGTTGCAGGGATATTTTGACTTAATAATTAAAAAATAAAAAATTGAGGAAATTAGCTGGAAGGATTAATACCACGGTACAGATTATGGGGTCCTGAAGGAAAAGTCGGCAAAAAACTAAGTGGTAATAGGAGAAAAGAAGCAAAAGTGTTTCAGAAATTTTTGCAGAAGACACAACCATTACAAAGAAAATGGAAATAAATTGAGAGAAATGCAATGTAAGAGAAGCTGATGGGAAAGAATAACTATACCAGACAACTATAAAATCATGGTTCCATAGAAGGTATCTCCTCTTCTCAAATTGCTGATTTAGATATGACAGATATGCAAATGAAGGCAGGAAAACATGTCGAGAAAGCAAAAGGATACAAAGCATAAATTTCTTTTTTACTCATTCACTCTTCTGTTTGCATACTTTTTCTGACTATGAGTTATACCTTATTTATATAAGCTCTACCTCATGTGCACTGTATTACATCTTTAAGAAATAACAAATGGCTGAGATACTCAAGCTGCTGATGATAAGGTCTTACAATTTTGATCTCTGGTTTCCTTTCCCTAAACTAGTTTCAGAGATCTTTTAGAAGCCTAGCATTTTGTGAGTTCACAATTTGATTTCTTTTTCTTAACCTTAACCCACTCTGTAGAAATTTTTGAAGTTGCTCACTAGAAACCTCAGTACAGTGTCTCCAGCAATTTAAATTCTATGAAGAATCAAAACAAAGTTTGCTGTAAGAGTAGCACAGGAGAGTAGAAAGCAGTAGCAAAGCTGACTGTGAGTATGTCCAGAAAAATTATCAGTAATAGAGAATTGAATTCCTTAAGCACCAGTGTGAATAAATCACTGTGTTGATCTGGGGTAATGCACAATTTTTTCAGCCGGTACAAGAAAACCACCCCGCTAGTCCAGGACTATTTAGCTCAGCATGTTAAGGTGACATGTAATCACCTATCTGCTACAGAAATTGTAGGAGGGAAACCTTGACCCCTTGCAGTCAACAACAAAACTTGTGCTGACTTTATTAGGGCCAGAATTTCCATCTATCTGTGTAAGCAAAGAAGAGAGGAGGAAATAGGGCCATGTCTCACTGAACTTCGACGTGATCTGTGTGTATAAGGTCAGATTCTCATCTGGGACAAATTATTGAAGGCAGAGTCTGGTTTTTTTTTTTGAAGATTAAATAGAGATTGAAAGTCAGAGATGAGCAGAGGGAAGGCTCAGCCCAGTAATGGGATGTTACAGAAAACAGAGCAAAATGTAAGGTCAGAAAAGAGGGTAGCACTCTGTCACCCCTTAGATTTAAACCAAAATGATTTCTGTATGAAAAGACAAGGCCTTGAACTGTGTAGGATCAAATTGGCCACATGGTCCTGGAACACTTTTCTTGCTATTCTTGTAGAGTATTTAGTCCACAGGGAGTGGTGGGTGAAAAGAAGAAAGGAGGGAAATGCAGATGTTTGGAAGCATCTGGAATAGCCAGCTATGCTGACCATACGCAGGCATGTCATTAAACCTCACAACTGCTGATCAGTAATTCATCAGAAAGCGTGCATGTGCAAGCTGTGAAAAACAAGGTAATGCAGTCTAGGTAAAGGAAAACCTCCTTTTGCTTGTGTGGATAGGTCTAACGAGTGGAACTGCTTAAACAGATGTGCACACAAAAAGAGGCCTTGTAATAAATTATAACAGTGGTAGAACGGATATAATCAACAAGTAAGCTAATGGAAACAGCATTAGAAATTGAGCTGGTAGAGTAACACTGCACAGGAATTGCTTAATTCCCTGTTGTATCCCATCATAAAGAGAAAAAACCCCCAACCCTGCACCCTCCTCAAAAAAGAGAGAAAAAAAAAAAGGATGAAAACCCCCACAGTTATATAGGCTTCTCCAAATCTGAAAGTTGCAAGCTAATAGAATAAAAACAGATAAAAAGAAAAGCAAACCATGCAGGTGCAAGTACTATGAGCTACTTAGAGAATTTCTTTTTTTGGTTGCCATATTCATGGTAAGACTATAAATTGAAAAAAAAATTATTTAATCAAACTCCGTGGAATTTACTTAGAGAGGTTGTAAACAGTATCTTGTGTTTAAAAAACATGTATTTTTTTCCCTTTTCAATATGTATTTTGTTTCCCTTTTAAATGAGAACTGATTTATTCAAGTCTCCTTTGCTATCCCCATTATATGCACAATGTAGTATTTCCAGACTAAATGGTAACAAATCATTTTAATCCTATAATCAATAAATGAATTATATAAAGACATTAGTGCAGATGAACCAAACTAATAGTCTGCTGACACCCTTCCGACTATAAACTGACAGAAAGGTGCTAATTTCTGTAATACTTCAGCAGACGTCCAAACTGTTTTGTCAGAGAGGTTGGACAGTGATGGAGGAGGAGTACACTTAACTGTAATTTTTGTAGTAATTCATGGGAAGCTTCATTGACATGTGCTAATGGCACTTGATTGCCCTCAAGATGTTTTCACAACAGAACTCTGCGAGTGCCACATCAAGGTTTACTCAGTCAAATAGTTTTTTTCTCCTTGCATCTAGATAATTTGTGACCACAGGCAAACTTTTGAAAATCCAAGGTGGTTTGCAACACTCTGTTGGGGTGAATCTGTCATCAGCCGGCTGGTACAGATCAGTGCACTAATGAAGAGCAAGCTCTTTGGGTTTTTTGTCATTTCTGTGCAAGCAATCCATTTTGTTTCTCCTCAGTGGCAGGGTATGTTATACATCTCATCCTGTATAATCTGACTTACATTATAATTTGATTCATACACAGCCTTTCCACAGAGATTAATTAGCAGCAGGCTTGAAGTTTGCAAGCGAAAATATGATAATTAGTTTTCTTGGAACGTTAACATTTCAACACTTCAGGTTCTCTCCATCTTTGTCTTCAATGAAGCTGCAGTAAACGAGCACTATTTCTCTTCTAAATCAGACTCTTGTGAGGTTTGAAATACAGACATTTTCATCAAGCTGGATAATTTCCATAGAAAATTTACTAGCTCATAAAATATTGCCGGAGTAATTCATACAATGACTCCCTCCTCCCCTTGGTAGGTTGAAGTATGATGTGAGCAGTTCTGAAAACCCCCAGGACAGTCACTTATTTAACAAGGGTGATTCCTACTCTTTGTAACAAAAATCAGCTGACTCTTCATTTTTTGCACAAAACAGAAATAGCGGACCTCTCATACGGTTGTCGAGTAGTGCTGTAAACAAGGTTACTGTAGTGCTCGAAACAAGGTTACTCCCTGCACTCGTTTGTTCTCAGAGTGTTTAATACAGGTAACTCCTTTGTCACATACAATATCTCAAACCAGTAACTTAGCAGGATTCTGAAAAGAATTAGCAATATATCTGAATAATGAGAACATGCAAAGTTACAATTGCTAGTAAAAATATTATATGTAATATCAACCCTGATGATTTAAAGATGTAATGCAGTTGCTAACATATGGGGGTCAAGATGAAACTCACATTATGGTAAAGTTATTGTGGTGTTGTGGATTTACGTGTGGGTGTAGCTGTTTAAAAACTAGTATTTATTTAAAAATTTGTGATTTATCCTCCTTGTTGTTGAACACATTTGTTTTTTTACAAAGGATATGGTTTTAAAAGACCTCAGTCTTCTCTAATTACTTGGACTTATCTCATCTTACAACTCTGGCATCAGACATCCTCAGAGCTTGGGCAGGGTACTGTTGATGCCCATTGGTTTAATCAGGTTAGGGAGAAGTGAAATACTTAACCATCTAAATTACTATGTGGTTGTGAGCTTGGATATGCAAATGCATGAAGTCCATGTGTCAATTATGTATGTAACTGCAAGCATGGTTTTGCAGATCAGGCTCTTTATTTCTTCCTTTAAAGAAAATTACTTTACTACCGTTGTGTGATCATCACACATACGGATGCTGACAAAGGCTGAATTACTGTAGATGCATTAGAGGGTACTTAAGCAATGTTACAAAACTGAAGCCTCAGTAGCTTGCTTTCTAGTAATTACCTTTAAATATTCTGGGAACTAATGATATTTGGATGTAAAATTCCACGTACCAACAGCAGAGACTATTGAAGACACCTGCACAGAGCAGGGTAAAATCTCTTTGCCCACTGAATGGGGCTGGTGGGATTTAGAAGTCACTGAACAAGGTCTGGCTGTGGATAAGAACAGCTCTAGGAAACTCAGTGGGAAGGGTGAGGTTTTGCCACTCTGTACCTGACAATGTAGAGAGTTTAGCAAAGGTACACACTTGTTCTCAAGCCCAAACAGATCCATTCTCTTTTCTGTCTTAACCTGAGCTCAGAAGGCAAAGTAAACTGTGCCTGAGCCTGCAGGTGAGCTTTGACTAAGCTAAAGCCACGTGCGTGCAGAATGAACATAGGTCATAGGACTCAGCGAGGATGCTTGTCCTTCCTGCTGCAGATATGCTAAAACCTGTGGCCTCAGTGGGCTGCAAACCCCAGCTCTGGCACAAGACTTGAAATAACTACCCTTTAAAGCTGTTTAGAAATAGGGGCTGGCGTAGATTTCCTCTGCTGAAGCAGATTTCCTCTGCTGAAGCCTGAAAGCACTGTCCAGAGTTTATATGCTGAAGTTTCCTAAAGGGGTCACGATTTTCACCCTGGCGTGTTGGTCAGTGCAGAAATGTGCTCTCACCGTGCATCCCACCTACATAATTTTTCCTAACTTAGTGATAATCAGGGCATCTAAACCAGCAGTAGTTTCCTGGGTCTGTCTGAAACCTGGCGTGAATGTCTCTGAGCCCGGCCAGCGAGACTTTGTTGTTGCACAGAGCCTTGTTTTCTCCTGATCGACAGAGGGGGAGAGGAAGACATGCCCCAGGGAGGTGAGGTTGTAAGGAATTCCTTCCAACAACAAAAAAGAGAAGGAGGCAAATTGACTGTTTTATTAGGAACATGATCTGTAGTGTTTTTCATCTGGAGAGGGGATTGTTGCATGCTGATGAATACGGGTATCGTATCACAAGAGTGCTAAAATGCCCCTGAGCGAGTATGTTCCTTCAGCTCTCCTTCAGCAGCTCCTGCTATCCAAGCCACTGACCTGTGAAATGTGGTCGCGTGCTCTGGATTTTTCCTGTATTTTGAAAGCTGTTATTTTCATCTTGCAAAATATTAGCCTAAACAGTTAAATGGGAGTTGCATTTGCAAGGATCTGTGTATTAATATTAATGGAAAATCTGACAGATCAGATGGCCAGAGAGGAATAATCAAGCCATTCAGGTGACATGTCAGTGCAGCAGGTTTTGTGGATTTATTGTTTTGAAACTTACTCAGTTTTGTCCAAAACAGAATGGGTTTTCAAAAATCCACATTTTTGGAATAAAATCCTACAGTTTTGGAGAGGATGTTGAGAAATGATCAAGAGTCGGCAGCTTCTAACTTTGGCATGCTCTGATGAAGATGGAGCCAAACTTTGAGTTTCACAACGCCTTGATCCTAAAGGGCAGTATTCAGATGACCTACTTTCTACATGAATCGTAGGGCCTCCTCCCCTGTTGGCTTTGAGAACCTCTCACAGTTGGGATCAGTTCTGAGGTGTTTATCTCCTTCACTGACTCAGTGCAGGAACTTATTTACACATCAGGCTCCCTGATTATAGCCCTAAAGTGCATAATTCACCCAATGACACTATTATCAGCACGCTCATAGAACATTTCAGTGCTACTGTCAGGCACTAGGAATGAATTCCCATTTCCTCAAAATGAGAGAGGAAAAGGGACAGGCCAGAGCTAGGCAGCACCTTAGGGAACTGTGCTCCTCCCGAACCCTGTCCAGACCACAACAGTAGGAGCAGCCCATTAGGTTTTACAGGGCATTTGTCTGGCTAAAGTAACCATGAAAGGTTATTTAAATATAGGAAAATTGCACCTGGTCATTTAAAACATTTCAGAAGGGGTTGTTGCGCCTGTCAGATGAATGGCCATTGAAACTGGCACGTTGGCCGTGACATGAGTAATTCTTCAATGAATCAGTCTTTTTGCATAGAAAATTATCCCATCAGAAACACTCTGAGTAGTGCTAGCCTGCAGGCTTGAAGCTTAGGCCCAGTCATGGCATAAAAACCTCTCCAACCTTGTTTTTTTTGCAGCTGAGATTACTCATTTAGAACTTGTAATTTAGACTTTTCTCAGATAAACCCCCTTTTGTATTAATGAATCTTGCCTGAGAGAGCAAGCCTGCCAACTGGATCCTTACTTCACTTGTTCACAAAGAAGGATGCTTGTTTTAGACTTATTGAACACACTTTGGCTATGCTTTGCCATTTAACAAGTGGGAAATAGTGTAGTAAAGGTAGAAATCTGGTTTCTGTCTCTTTCAAAGTCAATATAGGTGGAGAAAAAACCAAACATGATGGCGTCTTGTTAAGCGTGTTAGGATTACTCTTCTCTTTCCCTTGATTATTTCCTCTTTGCTGAAGTCTGATGGGCTTCAAATAAACTGAAGGCTTGTGAGCCTGGGAGCCTAAGCCCTCCTGCTGCTATGGAAAAGTTTATAGACTAGTTCCTTTCATTACTGCTTTATAAATGGCGTTGTTTGAAGCAGTGTGTACTGCAGCTTGAATAACAACTTGGAGGATGTTAGTTAATTTGCTATTTGAGAACTAGTGTCTTTTCAAGTGGTTTTTGTGGGGTTCAGGTAATTGTTATTATTTGAGACAGATGGGAAATGTTCTATCGACACAAGTTACCCCACCTCATGCTTAAGTCTGGGCAGCATCCATTGGATGTATGCAAGCCTTCAGGGCTACAGGTAACAGCGGGTGCCTTTGGCTCTGTAGGTAGGTAGGTGTGATGCTGATATAAGCCCTGTATAATTCATCAGATCTTTCCACAGGATGAGGGAGCCAGAATCTCCATCAGCTGCAGCCCAGAGTGTGCAGCAGATCTCTGTGGATCACTATTCCCTTCAAAGAGCAGTGCCAAAATTTGAGCAATGGATTCATATAGAGCCTGGTTCAGCCTCAATGCCCTCCTCAGTGGGGTGATTTTCTGTTGTTTGGTATTGTCAACATCCCCCATTTCAGAATATCTGAGTCTGTGGTGGCCACAACACCCAATTGCTTTTTCCAGTGACAGAGAAAAAGATCTTTGGAATGGGAAAAGGTCCAGAGTGCGTGACTATAATAGTGTCTTCTCAAAAGCTCTGCTCTTTCTGTCATAGCCCCTTTCACTCTTGTTTTCTTCCACTCCAAACTTCACAGAATCACAGAATATGCTGAGTTTGAGGGATGCACAAGGATCATCGAGTCCAACACCTGACCCCACCCAGCAACTGTCCCCAAGAGTCACACTATGTGTCTGAGAGCATTGTACAAACACTTCTTTAACTCTGCCAGGTTTGGTGCTGTGACCAATCCCTGGGGAGCCTGTTCCAACCCAACCACACTCTGGGTGAAGAACCATTTCCTAATATCCAACCTAAATCTCCCCGGACACAATGTGGTCCTGTCACTGGTCACCACAGAGAAGAGATCAGTGTCTGACCGTCTTTTTCCTCTCATGAAAAAGTTGTAGACTGTGATGAGGTCTTCCCTTAGTCTCCTCCAGGCTGAAGAGACCAAGTGACCTCAGCCCCTCATATGACTTCTTCTAAGAACCCCACACCATCTTCACTGCCCTCCTTTGGACACTCCCTAAGAGCTTTATATATTTCTTGTATAGTAGTGCCCAAAGCTGCACACAGGACTCGAGGTGAGGCTGCCCCAGTGCAGAGCAGAGCAGGACAATCCCCTCCTTTGACCAGCTGGCAATACTGTGCCTAATGCACTCCAGGTCATGGTCACCAACCCAAGGTCTCCTTTCTTGGTACCATGGTTTCTCTGTGTTTTCCTGACCATTTCCACCATTTCTTGCCCCCCTCCTCTGTATGACAAGGAGTTGGAGGCCTTTCTGTTCTGAACAAGTGAGTCCTGCCAGCTCAGCACGGGTGAGCAGAGGAGGGCAATTTTATCATTTGAGAAGTGTTCATCAAACAAAATAGATGTGCGGTCAAATATCTGAAGGATGGTGAGCACACACTGGCACAGGCAGACTGCTCATCAGAAAAGCACTGTGAATTTTTGTGATGTTTTTAAACTGACCAGATGTCCTGCCGGTGACTGAGAGGGTGCTTTAGCCTGTGTGGGGAGAACAGTAACCTATTGCAAAGCTTCCTAGCAGGTTGAAAGGGCCACTTTTCATAACTTTTCACCATACTTCATCTAAGGACAGAGGTCCTTAGCTGTGCTGGGTCAGGGACCAAGATGCCATGGCTTCCCGTATGGAATGCTTCACGGCTGGGAAGCCCTGAACCATGCAGGCTCTTGCAAAGAAACTCGAGGCATGCAGTTAGATGTTGTACAGAGTGACTAAAAGAAAAGGAGGCCCAGCAATAGTGAAGTGTCCAAAATATTTTCTTGTTCAGTTTTTGCAAGTAAAAATAAACACATGTGCGTGAGTGAGAATGATATGGCAACGGATTATGACTGTTTTGGAGCCTTTACCCTCAATTTCCTTTTGCCTCATTTACACTCTAGAAAACATGCATGTGGACTAGGATTCATGTCACTACTATACAACCAGCTTGAGAAGCCATAAGCAACCTTCAAACATTACAGGAGCAGTTTTTACTTCGATTACAATGTCTCATTGATGTTAATTTATTTGTGTGTGATGTTAAATACTTGAAATCAACTCTTTGGGTAGCTTCCAAATGAGTATTTTGTGATGAAAACTAAAGGCAAATAGAATGGACTTTTGAGGGGACAGGGAGGGACGAGAAAAAACAAAAATGGCAAATAACAAACAAAAAGGCTCAAAACCAAATCACAATACTGGTATCTTTTTGTAAATACAAAATTCTTTTACAGTGTTTACAGTCCAAACACTGGGGTCCTGGAGAGGGTAAGCAATCAGAAGTGAGGCAAAACTTCCATCATTATTACTTACTGTAAATGCCTGTTGAATTTTTACTTGTTGTCCAAGATGAATGAAAAACACCATGAAAATAAGTGAGTCAAATTTGCCAGAAAAGAAGAAAAATCCCTTTGCTTTTACGCTGGTGATGATGCAAGTAATTGTGGCTGTTTTAAATGTTTGGGGTCTGACTCTCATTTATGCTGTTCTGGCATCTCGGCAAAGCTGCAGTATGGGCATAGTGATGTGCCAGAGCTGTGTGAAAAGGCCTGAGTAGTGTACAAAGAGACAGGGATTTATGGTTTTCGAACCTGACAGTGCCCTTTAAGCTAACCATGAAGAACTCTGCTTGGTCTGCCATATATTGCCTCATCTCTGGCCAGTAAGGGTTATTACTGTCATTTGTTGAATGTGTAATAGGATTTAGAGATAAATTAAGCTAAATGTTTTGGCTTTAAAAGTTTGTTTTGTTTTGTTTTTCTTTAGTTTCATGGAACAAGCCTCTTTTCTGCCTGCACAAGAAAGGTTGTACAGTTTAAACAAAACTTAATGAAAATTCTTGGATAAGGCAAAGATACTGCTGTTCAAATACATTCATTCTGTTTTCATGGTGATGTGGCATCATCATGACTAGAGTCTGTTGTTTCTTTTTCTGGTTGATGTGTAGCCAGGCAGAGATTCTAACTTAAAAGCTTAGGATTCAGACTCTCAGCCCAGGCTTTTTGTGAGAATCATTATCACTGCTATTGAGCAAGGAGACGCTTTATGGAACAAACAAACCAACAAAAATAAACAGACAGCTCACAGTATTTTTTTCATGTTTTCAACCCCATGACATTTTGTTTTTCATATCTATATTAAGCATGTGATGTTGAAAGTTACCATAGGTCATAGACTTTTGCTTAGTTCCTGAAGGATTCTAATACTGCATTTCCTTTTTACTTTCATAAGGGAGTAAAAGCTGTTTCAGACAGGATGCAAGCAACCATTTTCATGACTTCCCTAAATTTGAAGAAATCATGATACAATCGACTAAGATATGTCTTCAGTGGATTGCTAAAGCATATTTACTACCACATTAATCCTATTCTAATGCAGTTCTTTCAACTGAAAGTGTTCTCTCTGGTCTGGGCTGAATTTTGCTTACTCTAGAGCTTCACTGTGTCTGGGAAAGAGAAAGAAGGGACCCTTCTTTTTTCTAAAGATCATGTACATGCACCTAATTCACTTGCACCAGGAAGCTGATCCCTCTGCTCTGAGTTCCTGCTGCCGTGCCATCACCCATGGCACCTTTTCTGATTCTTTTAGTGCAAGGACAGGCCCTAGCAGGCATGTTTGTTGCCAGACTGACATGGTGCTGAACCTGTCCCTGACACATGATTTGTCAGATCAGGCATTCCCATATCTGCGCCGCTGTTACCTCTGGAAGGCATTTTCATCTCGCACACAATCCAGGCAGTTGTTGCATTAAACTGAAACAATCATAGAAAATGCAAACCAGAACCACATCACCGCACTGCATTATTCAAATGAGAGGTCAAATTACCCCCACTGATGTAAGCAGAGTTGCCAAGGTCTAAATGAAGACACAACTTGGCCAAAGGTCTGTTTCTAATGTGAGGTTTGAAGGCTGGTAGGTCTTGCATCTAATATCAAACAGCTGCAAGTCAGCACCAGCTCCATTGAAAAATACGTGCACATTTCTAAAAAAAACCCTCCCCAAACAAAAACATAAACCCCAACAACCCTGAATCTTAACACATTATTTAAACTTTGCCAGCATAAAACTGAAACTATGATTGCTCATTGTTGTCTACTATTTTAGTTTGAATTCCCAGTATGGGGCTACTTAGGTGCGTTAAAGCATGCTAAAATATTTCAATATAATGCTCATGCTTCTCCTCCTCCCTGCTTACACACACACACGCACACTCACCAAGGCCCTTTACAAAAGTGCAAGCCCAGTTCTTGTATCACTTGCACCCCTGTAGATCTGTGGCAGCTTCTCTTCATTTGCATTTAATAGTAAAAAGCAAGCTCAAGATGTGAATTTTAGTGTACTGTTAGCATGAGCAAGAAGAGGGCTTATTTATTAATCCTTAGTTTCATTTTGCAGTGCAGCTTTTGGTGTCCTAAGATTACACGAGAAGACACTGTTATAACTGTAATCACTCAGGAACTCAACTACAGACATATATAATAAATGAATACATTGCTCAGAAATTGTTAATGGCCAGCAAAGTATTCTTTTTCTGAATTACTGCCAAGTTTCAAAACTGCATATGTCATCTTATCACGTACTATACATTAAGTGCTGGTCATGTAA
Organism: Atrichornis clamosus; assembly: GCA_013400975.1. Classification (NCBI taxonomy): domain Eukaryota; kingdom Metazoa; phylum Chordata; class Aves; order Passeriformes; family Menuridae; genus Atrichornis; species Atrichornis clamosus. Next base: position 112,525 of record WBMZ01011909.1, read on the forward strand.
GTCAGATCCGCCCTATGGGTATTTTAAATTACAAACATAATTTTTTGAAACTCTATTGTAATGTTTTTTATTTGGCTTGGTTTCTAAATCAACATAGTTTGTTCATACCACTTCAATTGCTTTTTCCTTATTCTTTGCCACTTCCAAATCCTTTATCTGAACAAGATAGAAAGATCAAGTAATTTGTTAGATAGCTGAGCATCTAATGCTGTCTAAAATCTCTATAAAATCTGTAATAAATTTCTGGTATATACCTTTTCTTTCTTTTTCATATATAGCCAGTAGAAAAGTGGTACTTAATACAGCTTAGAAGTTAGCCATGAAAGAAGCATGGTCTTTTTTTTTTCATCAGGTATTGGCAGTAATCAACTTAAAACATTTAAGATTATAATGATCTCAAAACATTTGAATCTAGGCATCCTTCTTCTGCTGTACAGTTGTAGTTTTGTAGTTCATCAGATACCCTTCTGCTGTATAACATAGCCCTTAGTTTGGATGTAGATTCTCATACAACATCTTTGAGATTTCAAGCCATTGCAGGTCTTCCCTCCTGCCTGAGACCAGCTGACTGTGCTGGACTGTAACAATACCCAGTGCCTATTTCCGTTTCTTTTTCCTTCACACATAGTGGCTGGTTCTATAAGCAGTCACTTTTGAAATTCCCAAATCACCAACAGGAATGTGAGGACATGAGGTTGCATGGTGCACCAGAACTTGATTGGGTTGCTTCTTCCTGCTATCTGTTCAGGAATCTTTGAGAACATTTTAGGAAGAAATTCTTCACTGTGAAGGTGGTGATGCACTGGCACAGGTTGTCCAGAGAAGCTGAGGAGGCTCCATCCCTGAAAGTGTTCATTGCCAGGTTGGATGGGGCTTTGAGAAATCTGCTCTAGTGGAAGGTGTCCCTGCCCGTGACAGGGGGGTTGGAGCTAGATAATCTTCAAGGTCCTTTCCAACCCAAACCATTCTGTGCTTCTGTGATTTTATGATTTTTCTTTTGTCACCTGAGTACAAAAAGCAGAACATACTGATGTGCAGATTAATCCTTTGAAGGGAAATAGATAGAATTATCTCTGAGAGTTACGGGTGGATAAATGGATCGGTAAAGTGTCATATATTACATGCAGAATATATACGTGAGGTACAAACAAACTGTGAGGAAAACACAAGTCTAGAAAATAGAACTGCAGCATCTCGAGGCAGAGAAGATTAAAGTAGTTCTTCCAGCCATTCTATTTCAATGAATTATTGTATATATAAATCCATTTGCACTGGAAGTTGGAGAGGCCATTTGTTTCACAAATACTAGTGTTATCCCAGGAAACAGAAATGGGATTGTGAAATTGGTTATTAAAAATTACACTTTTGGGTTTAAGAAACTCAAGTCCAAGGGACCACACACCGTCTAATTCTGGGAGTCAAATTAGCATTCTGTTGAAATGGCTTTTGCCAGACAGGACACTACACTTGGCTGCTTTAAACTACATGCTGGATAACAAACCTTATTGTCCTCAGTCCATCTCCACAGGATGTCAAATTCAAGATTTCTTTGCAGCACAAGTAGAATGGGATGCTGCTGCCACAGGACAGGGTGGTTTCTGCTGCTGCATCACAGTTGTGATGGAGACTCTCGAGCTACCTCTGGTCCTGCTCTCTCTAGAGGAGCAGCCGCAGTACAGGGACCTTCCCTGTCTGCAGTAGCAGCCACCAGTCTGGCTTGCTGGGGCACTGCTGCAGGCAAAATAGATGGAGAAGCAAAACTCACATCCCAGCCATTTACTTGCTTTGCTTATGACTGGAGCTGTTCCTGCTTCAAGAAGGCAAATAGTCTGGGGAGACAGGACAGTGCTTTTGATGGTTGATTGCATACTGACATAGCCTGATCTTTAATTTGTAATATTAACTAGAAATGCAAGTTAGAGTTGGCTGAAAACTGCTTAAATCACAGGAGAGTCAAGCAAGGTTGCTGATCCTCTTGCAATGATGGGAAATGAGTTCTTAATATGAAAGAAAAATTAATTCATAAATACCTTTTCCCAGATTAACACCCAGAAAAGATCTCAAAATATTTTTCTCAGTATTTTTCTCAAAATACATTTTAACTTGAGAAGAAAATGGAGCATCCCCATTTGCCGTGTGCTAAGACTTTTTGAAGTCAGCAGTCTTTTGGCAGCTTTACTCTGAAACCAAACCATCAAAACGTGCTTGAAATAAGAGATGTGCTGAGTGTTTTCTGATTTTCTTTCACCCATCCCTATAAGAGATCCCCAGGCCACATAAGGAGAAAAGGAACCAGCTGAGAAATGGCACACAGAGTGTTCTGATTGGAAACTTACACTTCTACATGTACCAAAAAACTGGGGCAGTCAGTTGTGTCAATCTTAGGCAATTCAGTACACAGAAACCAGCTCTTTTCCTGGTGCTTTCGATTCTTGAAAAGTTTCAGCTAAGTTTTTGTTAACTCTGCTGACCTCAGAAGGCATTACACTACTTTAGGGTACACTTGTTCTTTTCTTCTTGAATAATACACTAATTTGATTTATGTTTTACTATGCTTAGCCTTTTGTTGATTGATATGCTTTTCCATGACAATGTGGAGATGTTCTGGTTACAGTTAAATAACATAAAATATATGGACACGATACATTCCTGTGCTGCTGTCACTTACTCTAATTTTACATGATCAAAATAGCTACACTAGCAGACAAGCACCAAAGATGTACTGAATCAAGCATACAAGCAAAGCAGAAAACATAATATTTTTAAAGAGATATGAAATTACTTTGATGTATTATCTAAACTATGATACAGTGTATGTTTTTCACTGAAATTAAAGATTTATATAATGTGATACAAATCCCACGTAAGGAGCATAAAATTTACTTAGGACAAAGGCTAAAAAGACATTAGATCTACATTTTTAAAGATCTGTTGTTAATTTTACTAATAATTTTCTCCAAATTTGCCCTTTTGAAAGTAAAGGTGACAGTTATAGGTGCTATTTTTTGTATTCTTCTATGTAGCATAAGCTGAGCCAGCTTGAGTTTACTCAGACCAAAGTAATTTTCAATGTTCACCTTCTTTCTATATCTTCACCATGTCACAAAATCTAGTATAAAACATGAACATCTCTCATTAGTTCTGTGAGTGGATAAGAAGCCTGCCATATATTAAGATATCAAAATTGAAGCAAAATTGTTAGGGAGTAAACAGTCATCTTCCTGCTCAGTGTCCACTGTCTGATGTAATGAGGATGGTGGACTGACATGCTGCCTACATTCCTTACGTGATTTGTGGAAAGAGGTGCTATCGAAGCAGAGCAAAAAAATGGATACTTGTATAAAACTGTGTTAAAATTTAGACTTCCAGTTTTGTTTGTTTTGCCAACCCAACATCCTGCACTTTTGTCTCTTTGCTCTTGTAGTCTTCTATCCAGACTGAGCTGCCTATTAATATATTAATTGAGACTAAGTTAATTTATTTGGCTTTCTTTACAACACTTTACCATTCATAGCTTGTGATATACTTCTTGTGGTAATATATGAGTGAACTATAAGGTGCTTTCACATAGGAAAGAGATTATTACCTCCCCCTGTTGTGGACTGAGGGCTCAAGTTATGCTCTCCCAGTCTGTTCCTTCCCTGGGGGTCTCTTCCCTTGTCCCAGTGTAAGTTCTTCTTGGCAGTGCTCCCAAGGGATTTCATCTGGCCTACAACCTCCGTGCTATAAGCTCCTGCATGACTCCCAGGAGAGAGGATGGCATGCAGTCCTTCTCTGCAAGTGGGAAAAGTGGCATTGTCCTCCGAACAGAAAACGTGGTCACCAAGTTAGAAGTTGTGTAAGGGAAACGGGGGAGTGACTGTTTCTGAAACTTATTAAGATCCTGTGTTCAGGCAACATACATTTTATTATAACTGGATCTTACCATGAGTAATATTTCCTAATTAACCACAGGGATTCGTGAGCTTTGCAGACTGAAAGACTGAGCATAGGAAATGTCCCAGGTCTGTTTTTAATAAAATTTATGTCCTTATGAATTGCTTGCTTTTGCAAAAAGTTTCAGGAGTAGCTAGTCTTAGGAATTACCCAGGGGGTGTAAAGATACTTCCAGTTACATACTTGTAACATCTCTGGAGTCATACCTGTGTTAGTTAGAAAAGAATTATTTCTGCAGAACTAGAGCATGCTTCTGCGTGGACATGGGAATGGTGGATGATCTCATTATCTCTGTCCTCCTTAGATCTATTCTAAGGCTTTTCAAGTTCATTGGGGACTGTATTTCCAGTCCATGTAGACCCTGGTGGGTCCTGAATCCAGAAACGGAACTTTTGCACACAGATGAGGATGGACTTGCAATAATGGAAACCTTCAGCTCTTGAAAAAGGTTTTTTTTTTAAGTATTCCCTAACAGAAAACACTTTTTTTCCTGGTGTGGATCAGGCTGATTTTGACTGTGCAGGCATACAGAGACACAGACACACAGAGTGAAGGACTTAGGGGCTCTCAGCATACGCTCTGTGTTAAAAACATGGCAGCAAAGGCTGTGTAGACAGGTACAGGGTGAACGTGTGTGCTCGTGCAGATGACAGTATCAAGGAGGGCAGCAGAAGAAATTGGAGCACGGAGACCAAATTTACACTGGGTCAGATCAGGGCTATGTGTCAATCAACCTCACAGCCCTACACAGGACAAAAAAGGGCAGCATTTGGCAGAGCTAATGCACAAGAAGGTGTGACTGGAGTACACATTTTAACATCTTTCTTTTTCATGGCATATTTGTGTAAAGAAGCATATTACAGCTAGGAGATATATGTTTTCCTGGCTTGTGGCTATTATCCAGAAGGAATATACTGTTTCTGAAAATTAGGCAGTGGCTACTTCAAATACAACTATAGTAATCAAAACCTTTAAAAATTTGTGCTGGATTTTTTCTTCTCAAAACCAAACCAAAACCAAACAAAAAGAAAAAAAGAAAAAAAAAGCTTTTTCTTTCTTTCTTCATTTGGTGGTGAACTAGTGATCCAAGTGCACTTTTGTGATCCTGTTGTGGAGTCACTGATGACACCAGAAGTCAAAGTGGCTCTGTTTATGTGTCTGTGCCAGTGCATCGGAGTAGTGAGGAGCTCTGTGCAGTGGGCACCTGCTGAGCCAAAGATTTCAGATGAATAGCACCCATATTGATTTGCCTATAATGGAGTGGAAAAGAAAAATGTCCAGGTTTTGTTGCAGGTATTTTCATGGGGTATTAAATTGGTGGATTAGTTGCAAACAGCAGTACTGATAAAGTCTCCTGTCCATCTTGATGGTTGGGCCTTTCTATTAAAATGACACATAAATAACCTATTATGTCCCCCACCCATGGAAATTCAAATGCACCTGTCAACTTGATAAAGCACTTGCCTGGAGGGAAGCATTGTTTACATTTTCACTCCATTCTTCAGAAAAAGTGAGATTCTAATTATTTTTCCCACTGTAAATTAATGCTGACTATGATGGTTAGCATATCTCTGTATTGTTATATCTATGCAAAAGTTAAATAATAGAACTGATCCATCATGTATTATGCAATGTGCATTTTTATGACAGGCTTCCCTCTGATCTTATTATGCCTTTCTTCACAAATACTTACTTTTTTTTTCCTGTAGCAGCTGGGGGAATCTTTGTTGACTGCTGGTTCAGAAGTTGAAATCTGTCCTGTGTGAAAAGAAAAATGCAATTTACATGTATGCTGGATGCTGAACTCTTCTATATCTTCCAAGAAGGAAAAATAAGGATATAAAAGTATATGCCATTAATAATAAGCTTAATTATAATAGACAATTGGTCACAGTACACTAAACCATTTTTCTACGAACCAAGCACATCAAATTCAGTGATACAGTACAATTGTTTCTGGATATCTCAGTAACTTTTAATTCAGGAAAAGTAAACTAGTTAATGTGAAATCAAATATGAACAGAATCTTTCTTGCGCATATAAAATCACACCACACCTATGCCCAAAACTTGAAGCTGTAACGTAAACCATTTCTTAGGGTTCCTAGCAGTTTTTTTTACTTTGTTTGTAAATTAATTTTTTTTGTGTGCATTCCACAGTTCCTGCTTGAACTGAAGGCAAAACTGCTGAAATACCACAAAGGGGCTGTTTTTGCAATAGTGTGTTACAAGTGGAAAATATTATTGTGAGAAGAATTCTTGCTATCTGGTTTCTTAACTGAAGCAGGGAGAAAGACTTTGCTGAGAGGCTCGTGGTACGCTCAGAGAGCCCCGGGGGGCAGTCTGATCTTGCAAGTCACTTTTGCAAGGTTTGCAGACCAAACTAGTGTGCATACCCCGTTGAAGGCTCATGCAATCTGTCCTGAACCTTTCACTCTTTGTCTACCTGCTACAATGGATTTCCATTCCTGGATTTCTAGAGAAGCATCAGTGCCAGGCATGGTTAAAATGTTTGCAAGAGCCAAAAAAAACCCCTGGCACGGGAAAAAGAAGGAGTAAACTGACAACAAGGAAATACCTTAGCAATTGAGGCACTTTTGGATTAGTTTCTGATGAGCTTGCAATTGGGATGCTGGCCCTGTGGAGGCAGTGAAAACAGCCTTGGGGTGAAGATGGCAGAGGGGATGAAATGAGAATGGGGAATGCCAATCTTGATCACAAAGGAATACCCGAACCTCTGCCAATCTTCATTTTCTTACTTCCCTTCTTTTCTAGAATGAAAGCAGCCATGGATTTAATGCCATGGAACTTCAAATGCTTACACAAATATGTCAATCCCTTCCACTACTCTCCATCCTGCCAGGGAGGTGGTTGTGAAAGTTTTTTCCACCAATTCTTCCTCCAAGGCCTACCTCTGCAGTGATGTCTGCAAGAAAGGATCTGATTGCTGGTGATTATTTGGAAAATCAGATAAGATAATTTATGGACAGTTAAAGTAAATAGCCACATAAATGTGCTCTGATCCCAACATAGGTTGTTAACTCTTTGTTCTGTGGACAGCCCATATCCACCTGTCTCTACAGCTGCTGGAGCAAAGGGGCTGCAGCGTGAGCAAGAGACTCTAGATGCTTCTGTGGTAAATGTTTGTTAAAAATTAACATCTGTGACGGAGTAGTCAGTATCTCATTAGGGTTACTGAAAGATCAGAGCAAAAATAACAGTATTTCTAAAAGAGGCTCTAAACATTCTAAAATGTTTTACTAAAAGTATTGAAGTTTGCTTTTCTCTTTCACCTTCATTTTCCTAACCTTCTTTCATCTGGTTCAAAAGAAAGCTGGGTCTACACAGGCACATTGGGAAAATTTTGAGTCTTAGTAAAACCTTACAGACATTTTGCTAATGTTTGAAGAAAAAAAAAAGAAAAAATAATTTAAAATCCAGACTTGATCAGATACCCAATCAAAGACACACTCCACAAGAACACCATTCACTCTATGCTCAACCTCACTGGCTCAAGGGTACACTATTCCACTGCCTTCACAGGAGGAAATCTTCTGAAGCGGAAGAAGGTGGAACTAGAAGCCACTACTACAATGTATTTAGGTTTTAAGTTCTCAGCTGATTTACTGTCCATGTAGTGATTCAGATTTAAAAATGATTTTTAGTTGCCAGAAACAGATCTGTCCATCTGATGTAAGTCACAGGTGAATAAAAGCATGTCTCATACCCAGACATACATCTTGAATGCACGTGGTCTTGGACAAGTTGAATGAAATCTGTGAACACAGACTAGTTTCTTTTAACTATCTTTTCTCTGCATTTAATCAGTTCCAAACAGTAAAAATAAAATCAAATGCTCATTGCCAATAAATTAATTGACAAATTTAGCTCTGTTGTTTTCCATTAACAAATTATTTTTGAACTGCATTGTTATTTGCAGAGCTGTCAGGGTTATTTTCACAAATTTTTGCAGAATGTCTTCTATGAATAAATTTTATCCCATAAGATGAACTGCTCCATGGATCTATTTACTATTTGTTGTTTCTGGTGTATTTTTGGTCACCAAAGTCATATAGTATTATTTCTGCTTTCTGACTGCATTACATTTGTAAACACATGAGTAATGAGTAACAAATGTTGATGAGCAGATAATGAACAGCAGACACTCTTATTTACACAGATATGCCCTTGTATGCATTAAAATCCTGACTTCCATAGGGAAAATAACTTTTCCTAAACACTTTTGTATATAAAATCCTGTCTGTCTGAAGTTACTGAAGATGCTTTCTTAAGTAACTGATTCCAGCATCTCTTATAAAATTTGGGAAATGAGGCATGGAGAGAGATTTCTCTTGCCCAACTGAACTAAACCCATTCTGGACTTGGAATACAGCAGGATTCTTTGGAATAGGAAGGAAATATATTTTATATCCTTTCCTTAGGGTGAATCAATGGACAAAGACACTGCTGTGCACAAGGAATTGCAAGAAAGCTGTGGCCTTTAATTTTCACTCACTAAGGTTTTTGCTGCATTGAATATCAGTTTTCCTTGACTTAATTCTTGAGATGACATTATTTTTTCCCAAATTTATTATTGTTTGGAAGAGACTATTTCTACATTTGTATATTTTTTATGGATGACTGAAGTGTGGAGACTTAAAGCTGCAAAAGATTTAGATCTGAAAAGATGGGATTGTGAGCAGCAGACTACAAAAGCAATGGGTGTACTTTGGCTAAGAAATATGTGGCTGCGCTTTGTAATATCTAAAAGCAGGAGATGAAAATCTTTGTCTAGAAAAGATCTGCATTGCTGTTCACTGGATGTATCCATAAATATGATGCTATGGCAAATCAGAAACAAAAAGACCCATTGCTGTTCCCTAGTTTTATGGTGCTAAGCAGCTTTCCATAAATCTATTCTGGGATTTCTCCATAGTCATTTACAAAGAGGCTATTCTCTGTATATGTTTTTTTTTTTCCTCGTTTATTCTGTCCATGTCACTTTATTAAATAAATCAGGGAAGACTGCAACAACAATGCTTCAGGCATTTGTAATTTGACTGAAACAAACAATTCCTGGATACTACTGGTCCATTATGCTGGTCCATTATGTTCATGAATGGGGGTGATCTAGAAACAAGTTATCTCTCTGTAGAGTTACTACGGGCAGTTGTAGACGGGGGTGTCACACTGGTTCGAGGACATTTGTTGCACGTCCGGCTCTCTCAGTCAGGGTACGGCTGATCTGCCAGGTGTGCCTGGCACAGGTCCTCTGCCAACAGCCCACCAAAGGCCTTTGCTCTCCTGAAACATTTACATGCCTTGTTATTGCCCCAGGCATGACAGAACATGCTATCACCCCACCAAAGTATGCTGTCTGTGTATAAATAAGTGCTTCATGGATGTAAGGGTTAAATACAAGGAGCACTGGTGTGGCTTTCTCATGGTGGTATGATTTTTGGCAGTCCTAATAGCTTTTCTTGGTCATGCCTTTGCTTGCCATCTCTCCAATTTCATGATTTATCCAAACTGAGTCAGTTTTCATGCCTTGTACCCCATCCTTCCTACAGTGTCTTGGAAACCTTCTCCACTGTCACAGCTAATTCTGCATGAGGTTCAGTGATAGTCTCACTTGAACCTCGATGCCACCAAGGTGCCTTTGACACACACAGGAAGGATTTTTTTAGACATTTCCATGTAAGTTTTTTTTTTTTACCAGAGTTGCTGGCAAGGCTTTTTGCAACAGTTTGTCAGAAACGGCGTTTGTAATGCTTAAGGGGTGCTGTGCTTTCCTCAGAGGTTAGCACTAGCCAGCTTTTGTTTTTTTAATTGTAAAGCTACACTGGTTTAACAAAGATTGCCTCCAGGACAGTAATTCCCATATTTACAACTCTTACCACAGAAAATGCACTTACTATGTTTATGAAAGTTACTTGAAGTAAATACAGCACCCTTGACTTTTGATGTCTTTTTTTTCCTATAATTTCCACACTTTTGCCCTTTTAACTAAATTTAGCAGCTTGTAACTTTTGCTAATTATTTGTCATGACCAGCTCTCAGTTCCTCCCATTGTCAACTGGTCAATTTGGTCCGTTTTGCTCATTTAATGTATTTGCTTTGAATGCTGTTTTCAAAGTATTTTTTAATACATTTTGCAATGCAAGAAACTGGAATTGATTCACATGACATTGCTACTAATAATGCTGCAAGCAGATAAGAATCAGTACTACTAATAATTAAGTGTTTGGACTCCCCCGCATATTCCTCAGCTTTTTAAAAAGAACTTTTTTATGCTGATGTCTTTTTTTTAAAACACTGCAAGTCAGTTTTCCTCTCATTCTCACTGTAGCTCAGGAAATCTGAGGGTATATTCTTTCCTTTCTTCTTTCACAAAAGCTGTCAAACAATAGAAAACATCATAGTACCTTTAAACACTAGCATGGCATTTTCTGTACCCTGACCTTGAAAATATTGGTAATTTTAATTGGCTATGCCTCAATTCTGTAATATATTTATAAATATAAATTTATTAATAAATTTCTGTTTAAAATGTTATTGTGCTCTACTTCAATAACATTTCTGTACACTTGGTATGACATGATATAGTTATACATTTGTATTTGTACTTACAAATGTATTGTCTTTTTTTTCTGGGCTATGTACTGTAATTTTTAAAGTATTGACATAATTTACCTTTTTTGTATGAGATGCGTGTTCCACTCTTTTAAAAACCTGTGTATTTTTACGTCACAGTGTACGCTAAAGGAGCAGTGATTGAAATCATTGTTGTCAAGGAAGAAAGTATTAAAATTATTAATAAGACTAAAACCCACATGAGACTTACTGAATCATCTGATCTGACCTAAATTCGTGACCCTTCCTACCAGTTCTTCCCTTCGCATACTTGCACAAAGATAGGAGGACTAAAAGGGGAAAAAAATGCCAACATAATAAAGGCCAGTGAAAACTGTACATTTGCGTTAGGTCAATGTAACATTTTATGATTATAATAATATAAACAAATAAACTATAAGGGCATTCATATCAGACCTCATTTCAAGTTGAACTATTATAAAGCGATTAACAGCCTCACACTCCCGCTTTAATTAAGTTATGTTGTGAAATATTCAGCATTTGAACCTGTTCTGGCCTGCCTCTTTTATCATTGAATTATCGTCCTTAATGTGTTTTTCTGCTGAAAGATGAATTTCATTTAAGGATTGCTGTACACTGCTCTGGCATTTTGTGGTTTCTTGTCAGCCCTTGTGAATCTAGATCATTGCTAACTTCAGTTTCTCTGACATGTCCTATATGCACAGTCTCTTGACTAGCCTGTCTCGGTGGATTTATTAACTCATATTGTATTCCTGTAGAAATGAATGGACATTTTTGATTAACTTAATGATAGAAATTTCAGATGACAGTAGAATTTACTTTTGGAGCTTACTTCAGGTTATGTAGGCCACAGCAGCTCTCTAGTGACCTATCACTTCACAGAAATGTGTTTTGAGAGTTTCAAGGCAGTGGACATCTGTCTGCCAAATACTTGCATACGGTGCTAGCAAAGAAGGGTCCTTCCGTGCTGGGGTCTCTAAATCCACAGCCACAACCAGTGCCACTCTTTCCTTTCCTGGGATTGGAATTCAACTCTTATATCCTTCCACATATTGAGGAGTCTGCCTTCAGGCAAACTCACACTACCAGTTGACTTTGAGGAAGGGTCAACGAGTGATGCTCCGGCCAAGGACCCTGTTTCCTTCCTTTCTAATTGTGCCTATCCCAGACCAAGGCTGTGCAACTCAGCACAGTTTTGGAGGTGCCTTTTTCCTCTCGCTTGTCAGATGATCAATCTGTGCTATTTTAGGGTGGGGAGGGGGAGGACATGTGGATCAATAGTGTTGTGTTCTCTTGGCTAGTCACATGAAAGCCCTGAGAGGGAGTTCACCAGGTCTTTAAATGTGACACCCAGGTCAGGTGGGTTTGTGTACTCCCATTACCCTGCAGAACTGTCTGCTTTCGGGGAGGTGGCAAGGCAGAGGCTGCTGGTGTCATACTTGGTTCCATATTGATATGGTGCCACAGGGAGGACTCCCAGGGTCAGGATCTTCCAAAGGAGGTCTTTGCCAAAGGTGAAGGTTTGCTCAAGCACAAAGAGTTGAGTGACATGGCTTTGGTTTCCTGCACAGTAATTTTTTGTTGTGAATTACACTCCACTCTGGCACTGATTGAAAAAATAGGTGGTAATTTATTTGTGTGAAGGTAGTCGAAGGTCCGTGGTCTCCTCTGTGCTGAACATACACAGAATGCATATCTTTGCCCCCGAGCTCACAGATCAAACAGGCAAATCAGAGCTGCAAAGAAGGACATGGTTTTCACATCCATGGCTTGCAAAACACATAGTACATAAGCCCCCTATGAGTTCGTAGGGAAAACACACAAGAAGAGCAAGCAGATTCAGTGAAAATGAGATAAGATGAAGGTCAGAGAAGAAGCAGGGGAAGGCATGGGACTGATTCAGGAGGAAGGAGAACACTTTGAAGAAAGGAAGCTAGTGATACAGGGCAAAATGCCTCTAGCATGAAAGGAGGATCACAACAGAGATGATCCTGTTTGCTGAGTTTCTGAGCTGGGTCTCCCAGCCATTTGCCGTCTCTGAAGTCATAGATCAGGCAGGAGACTCAAGGCCAGGGAAGGGCTTGGCGCTCTTGGATTGGAAAGGTCAGAAGTTTTGGTTGAGACACTGGGATGAGAGAGGAAGGTAACCATGGCAGGGACTTTGTTCCCATTTCACAGACTGTGGTGTGGCAGCTCTCGCAGCTGCTTGCCCATGCTCTAGACAACATTGTCCCAATGGAAGTTGCTTTCCTGCTTTCACGAGAGCATTGGCCACCTTAATTCTTATGGAGCACTCTGTAATGCAGGCATGTAAAACACTTATGTGGTAGACAGAATAAAATGCAGGGCTTGTCCTTATGGCTGCTGTGTGTTCCTAACAAGTTGTCCTGAAAGAAAGCCTTTTAACCCAAGAGACTTTGGTGTGGAAAATTCAGAATGCACCTATTTTACCTTAAATTTCATGTGACCTTTTCTTGTTCTAAAATGTCAAAAATTGATTAGGACTGATGCAAATGAAAGCTGGCGCTAAAATGAAGTATCCTATTGTTCTGTTGTTCCTGAAAAAGAGTTGGAGATAATTTCCTATACGTATTCTTGCTTTCTTAATTCACCTAAAACAAATCTTCTCCTAAGGCAGTTTCTCAGAATAGCACCATGCACGTCAGGATTGTGGCATTGGCACACTGTGCTAGTTATGGGATTCCTCATAACACGTAAGAACAGCTGAGGAAACGTGAACTGGAACACAAGCAAACTGAGCTAAACCTGTCTTTTCCCTAGTGAGGGGAAAAATTTGTATCTGGTAATTTCTGAGATCTCTTGTAAGAATCTAAGGTCTTAATTCCAGCAAAAAGTAAACACAAAACTATGCAAAAGAAGGTTTTCATGTGTCTGTCTTAAAAGAGATCTTTTATTTAGCTAGCAAAATGAGTAAGTTCTAATCATTTCTGCCAGTGTAATACATTTTCTTGAAAGAAAAGGCATGTGCTAGGCCAGAAGAAGAGGTATTTCCTGTACATTAAATAGAAGTGTTTGGGAAGAGCATGCTGGTGTTTTGTAAGGATGTACCAACATCACCACCACAAACAGGACCAGCATCTTGTGGGAGAAAATGAGTGATGAAAAAGTCTTGCAAAAGTGAAGGGTTAAAAAGCTTGCACTTGTACTTCAGGGAGACTATAAAAATAATGCTTCTCAACATCAGTACTAGTTAAGGATACAAGGTGCTTAAGCCTTGTGCTGTGATCCGTCTAAAGTCTTGAATTCTACTCAGCCTGTGTAAAGAATTAACACAAAAAAGGTGAAATGGATATTCTGACTGATGCTGGGAGATACAAAGCTTACTAAAGCAAACATGTTTAGAGCAAGCTAGGAAGCTAGGTAACTGTGTCAATAAACTAGCTTTACACAATGCACTAAAATACACTTTATTTACTCTGCCTCATCTACAATTCAGTTAGCTACACAAGGTTATTTTAATATTATACAGAGATCAGAGACTAAAAAGTGCTTGTGGGTACAGGAGCAAAGGCTTCTCAAAGAGAGAGAAATACAAATACTCGCTCACAAAATCCTAGGAAAGCTTTCTTTTTCTTAATCAGCATTGCCATTTTATTGTTTAACCTACCCTGCTTGATCTCCCTACTTTTGGTTAATACGGGAGTCAATTACAGCTTCATCTGTGCAGAATTAACTTTATAGAATATACACTAGGGATTTGTCTATCTCCTCTATTTAGATCTATGCCATAAAAAAATATGTAGTAGAGAACTGTGTGCAAGCACTGCATATGGTACAGGCTTTGCAGATTTATTGTAAAATCATTTTAAATCGGTTAAGCTCTTGCCAGAAGTTAATTAAATATGTTCCTTTGGTGGGGGGTGGGGGGCCTCTGTGTGTGTGTGTGTGTGTGTCCGGGGGGCGGGGGGGCCCTCTGTTTCACTAGGTGGCAGTGTCTGATTACATCTGGAAGGACCACGCCAGCCAGCCTGGTGTCTCCAGCTGTGACCTCCCGCACCAGGATGAAATCCCCGACGCCGCAGCCAGCTGGAAAGGTAGCACCACTGTTCACGTCTGTGTCTACACTGTTCACCTCAGCGGCTTCCAGGAGCTCTACAGGCACTTCCTGAGGCTACCTGATGGGGCTATCGTGGAGGTAGGTCCAGGCAGGCTCCTCGCTGCCAGGTTTTGGAGGCAAAGGGGTGCGCTTCAGAAGTAGGTCAGAGCCGAACCAGGAAAACAGGCCACGCCTGACCCTGCCCAAAACACACACTGAAATCTTCCGTAGGAAGACCTCACTCCTAAACAGTACAGTAAAATCAATGAGTTAATGCTTTTGCAGTGCAAAGTAGCAATTTAGGATTGTTTATAGAGCCATTTAAAGGCAATTATAAAAGATATACATTGAAATTACACGCATAGAGATTATTTATAAATATATATCACTTAGAACCACATAAAGTCATTCTATACAGGAATTATTATATATATAAATATACAAGGTAAGCATTGTGCACATTTAACAGACAGCTATTACTGCAAGTATGGTCGTTCACTTAGTTTGTGCTCAGATACACGGAGCTAAGGCACAGTTAAATTACCTACTGGCATCTTGCATGTTTCAGATTGAATCCTAGATGTTGTCAGATTTTTAGCAGCTTGAGCATTAAAGTAGAACACAGGATGTTATTAAAGAGACGTATCACCCATTACTTGTTTCATGGGCTGCATTTTGTTCATTGCTTTGTCATTTTTGTTCTAAGTGCTTTGAAGAAGAACATTTCCTTTTTGCCTTTGGTCTTGTGTTGAGAGACTCTTAAAAAAAGATTGGCATTTAGAGAAAGTAGAGTCAAAGGATAGTACTTTACCTACCCAGAAAAGAAATGGGAGCATCATTATGGAAGTCTTTTTACCAAAACTGGCACAAATGATGATGAAGTACAATGTTTTCAGCTGTGCTCTTCTAAGGTGAAGGTTCAAGTACATCTTTACAGCAAACGTTGCTTCTGCTTCTTTGTTTAATGTTTCAAGGCTGTTTTCTTCATTAAAGTTTTTATTCTTAATGTCTTTGCCCTACTTGGCTTTTTTAAGAAAATTTAATTTAAAGGAAACTGTCCTCAAGGAATCCAAACATAATTTTCTGCCTGGGGAACTTGTGATTCACCAGAGTGAAGACACTGGAGTCTTCAAGCTGGCCAAAAAAAACAAGAGAAGGCATGTGGCCCATGTGAAGTAGAATTTAAATACTGGAACAAAGAAACTGGCAAATCCAGGTCCATGCCTAAGTCTGTTATAGAAACTCACCATACAGATAATTGCCTAGACTTTTTCTAAAGCACCTTTTCCATGTTTGAGGTCAAAAAGGCAGCCCAGCTCCTACTTTCTGCCTGTTACAAGCATAGCTCTTTGCAGAATGTTTTTTCCCAATTAAGTTCTTCTCAGATTTTCAATTGTGAGATTTCATTCTACTTCCACAAGGCTGAGGAGGGAGAGTCTTTGAACACCCTGGTGCATTGGTTCAGTTCATTAATCCATTCTGTGCTTCTGAGAGATCAGAAATGCATTCCCATACAATGGAGTTTTGTCTTCCCAGGTGGGATTTCAAGAAGCTTCCAGCATCCACAGAGTGAGCACTGCACGATGTGAATGGCTCAAGTCACTTCTCTACACACCAGATCACAACATAACCTATCTCTAAAATCCACATGACTGAGTCTTTGGTCATTGTCTTGAAAGCTGCTCATCTGATTTAGGAGATCACTGCATTCTTTACAGCATTTTTACTTGTAGATCTAAATACAATTACATGTAAGAAATGCACGTAACTAATAATTGCAGCAAAACCCATATACAGATCTCACTTTTAGCTGATAACAAATTTAATTATTCAAATTTATTTATAGGTCAGGGCTTTCAATTTCAGTTCCAAATTAGGAATAATTAATGAATTTTAAAACTATACACTGACTTGTAAGAAGATTGCTGCCGTGGGGTAAAATATGCCTGAGCTTTACAACTTGCTGCTGTTGTCACCCCTCAGGAAAAAGATTTTTTGCCTTTGCTGCAGCTAGACAAGCAGGGGTGCTTGAATGGGGTTAGAGAATCACTTTGGAGCTGAAGGGCACATTGCAATGTTATGTACAGCCTTTAAGAGTGTAGGAGATGAAAGATTACCTGGGCTTCTTGGCATAATCTTTTCAGTCTTCTGCCTCTGTTGACAACTCATTGTGTATAGGCATTTTCAGTTTGAATATCTAGAACTAGTCTAAAGAACCTGGTAGTTTAGGTATTTACCTCCATTTTTGATTCAATGGAAAGATTTTTCTGGATCTTTATGGTCTACTTGGTCAGAAGTCTCTTCTTATTCTAAGTGTAATCATTATCAGCTTCCATGTATTTATTTGGATCACCCTTTGGTGTAAATGAGACTACTCTTTTTTAGAGGTTTTCCTTCATAATATAATTTCATAATCTTACCCGTTTTCTGCCAGGATGAGTACAAGACCTCACCAGAAGAAATAAAATGGGCTCCCTATTTGCTTTTTGCTCCTCTCCTCACCTTTCCAGCAGTGGTGAAGGAGAGAGGCCTTTTCCACACTGGTGAGGGCAGCGATTGTCACCTATTCTCTCTCCCTGTCATAGGAATGACAGCTGCCTTTCCTCTTCATGATCAGCAAGCCTCTTTCTCCTCGCCAGAGACAAGATATTTGTACAAATTGCTGTCTTGGGACTGTAAGAACGGGGGAGGTCTGTAGTAATTGTGACATGATCCTGCCTGTGTTTGTACATCTATCTTGTCTGCAGAGTTCACAGAGCAAGAAAACAACCAATTTTTGCTTATCTTTCTCTTCCGGGTGGGTTAGTGCTCTTGTACAACAGCAGAATACAAGGAGTAATTCAAAAGCATCTAGGAACGGGGTTTACATGCACCCTCTTCCTGCAAAACAATCATGTTTTTTGTTATAGTAACACACCAAGTTTGAAAATGTAATTATTTCAGTGCAACTTTTTGTTTGTTTGTTCACATTTATTAAGAAACTGAAAACTTGTAGCTCTGGTGCTAACAAAAAGAAAAGACTTTGACATTTAATTTCTGTGACTTTCAGGAGTCATATCTGAAAGAACCATAACACTTATTCCTAATTACTGCAGTGGAACCTCATTAATTCAAGCATTTGGGGACTAAGATCTCTCCATCGGACATTTAGTGCTTTGAGCCCTTACAGTGTGGTGGGTGCTGGTGTTGGTGGATATTCTTCAGAAATAATAGGAGGAAATGAGCAATTTGGCAGAAAGCAACACAGAAATTATAACTGTGAAAAAGCATGTGCAAATATAGACGATTTTCAGAGGGCACCAGCAACATAAGCTGTAGCTTCTTAGCACTCAGCTACCTGAGGTGTGTGTGCCGGCTGGAGATGTCTGGGGCAGTGCTTCTCTTGCCAAACATGAAAACAGCTTTGAAATCACCAGGCCAAATTCTCCCTCAAATTAATGTGTTCAACTCCTGGTGACTTCAACCCCAGATATGTTTCTGTATCAGCAGATATTCTTTGATAGGCAGAAGAGGAATTTTGCATAATCTTTCTGTAAATTCCTTGGATGCTCATAAGGAAATCACTTTATATTTACAGACTCATCCTGCTCTTTTATATTTCTATGAAAGCAGGATTTTCTCATAGACCTAATTCAGCAAAGCACTTCAGTGTGAACTTAACTTTATCTAAGGAGCCAAAACATTTATTTTAATAATAATTACCTTCCCTTTCTTTTTCTTTTTTTTTTTTTCCAGTAAGCAAGACCAGTTGGTAAGTGCTGTGTGTAGATTTACATTAGTTAGGAATGAATGTCTCTCTACGCAATCACTTGTTGAAAATGCTTATTTCTTTAAGCATGATATTTCCATTAGAAGGCCAACTTTCCTGGTATAACTAGAAATTTCATGTCTGGTAGGAAATGTAGTTTTATAGGTTTCATAAGGATGAGGCAAAATGAATTGTTTAAAAAGGAACATTAAGTACAAGGTGACATGTATAAATTGCCCTAGAAATGTTAAATAAAAAGATTTTTTTTAAATGTGCAGCATAAAAATTATAGAGGTTAAACTTATAGGTGGAGTCCTTTTATCATAAGCATTGTAAAACTCAAAGAATTCACATGCAGTAAAAACCATTTTCCTTTTTACCTATAATATATTTCTCCTTTATAGTAATTCAATTTAAGTGGTGGCTAACCAAGAAATGACCTTCCTCAAATAAATCACTTTTCATGCTTTTCTGTATTCATTAATCTGATGTTATTGTAATATACAGGAAATTATTGAATTTTAACATTTTAAATGTATTTGAAATCCACACACAGAAAAGTTAATGATAGTGGTGCGTGTTTGCTGTCTATATGGTGATAACACCAACTTGTTGGTTTTATCTCGACTTTTGCTGACTGGAGTTGATTTCTTATTAAAAGGGCAAAGATAAGTCACTTTAACTCAACAAAAAATCAGTTTCTTATTATAGACCTAGTAAACCTCGGCATTGTAGAGAAAGTTTTTGTATAGTATGATTTTATCTATGAAATAAGCCTTCACAAATGTCAAGGATTCATCCAATTTAAACTTACTGGATAAAAGAGATCTGTTTTCCCTAATTACTTGAAAAGTACCTAGCAGTAATAGGATAAGACAGCGTAGGTGACTAGCCAATTACTTAGTTTAAGCTATTTACATCAATCCATATGCTATAAATTATGTCTAAACCCTCTTGCACTTCTGGAAAAGTGAATAAAATCATATAAGTTTATTTTGAATACAAGATCAGATATGGTATGCTGAGTGACACTTAAAAAGAATGAAACAGTAACCATAGCTTATTTTCTGAAGCAATCTTGACACTAATGCTAAATTACAGCTTGGAAACATCTAGCATTTTTACCTTTATAAGAAAAGGCTTTTTACATATTTAACATAATTCTAGGGAAAATATACTGGAATTATGTATAAAGATATGTACACTGTAACCAAAGGGCATTTATATTCCCCAGTAGAATACTTACAACAATTTTATTGCCATTTGGTGTCATTTTCTAACAGATATAAAATACAGCCAGTAAACAAACTAGACTTTAGATTTAAGCTGACAGCTGTTCCTTCAGAAGCAATATTCAGATATTTAATCTTAAGAATACTGAATATTTTACAATTGTTTGAGCAAACTATACTTTTAGCATATGAAGGACCGCATGCTTTTATATACAGTTCTTGGATCTGATAATGACACTAAAAAACAACCTTAGAATAATCTACACATTTGTCGCTCCCATATATTCCCTGGGCAAATCAACAAATTGCCTCATGTTTTATTCTTAATTCCACAAATCCTTTTTTTTTATACACAGTGTTGCTATGAATATTGGGCCCTATTTTTTTCCTGTGTGTGCACAAGCCATGCAGTTGACTCCAGCACAGTTTATGCATGTACGTGAGTGCAGCTTTTTCTGGCTCTAATTTCATTAAGGGAATAAATTGACCAAGTGTACTGCAAAAGCCCCACATGTTGTTTTCATAAAGAGTTTCACTTCAGTGATCACTAAAGGTTTATGGAGGAGAGAAAGAGGGAGGGTTGCTCCAGCTCAGTAACCGAGGTTGGTACACCACCAACGACTTCATCATCATCTCACCAGACACAAGGAGGGAGTAGCACAGCTTGGCCCTTTCCATAAACTGGGTCAGCTGCAGGGAATGGGTGAGGACTTCTTGACTGAGGAGAGGCTGGGCAAAGGTAATTACTTGGTGCAAACTGACCCACTTTGGCTTCAGCAGCTTCATGTCAGTCATCCACAAACATGGCCAGTCCATGAGTAGGTTTCCTGGAGATCCCTGTAAAAGCAGGGATTAACAGCAAAGGTTTATCCCTCACAAGAATAATTCCTCTCACATTAATGCATGCAGGTGTGTGCATACTTCTGGGCTGAATAGGCTTCACCACATGCTGCCTGCCTAATTCTGAGATTTAATCTTGTCCCATTGAAAACAAATAATACTTTGCAACTGCTTTCAGTGGGAGAATGATCCCTCTCAGCATGCACTGAGGTTCAGTTGGGAATCGTAAATTTTACCAAGTCAGCTAAGGGATACTCCCATGGACATACGCATTCGAAGCGGTACAGCCTGCAAACTTACGGCCCTTTTGTTGAGGGCCATGGCAGTGTAGCTAGTTTCACTGCAAATAAGAAGTTAATCAGACTGTTTTAAGTTATTGTTACCAGTATATATTTCTCCTTTAATGTTATAATTCAATTAAAGATAATCAGTTTAAGAAAGAAATCAGTTGTCCAGGAAGTGCTTTCTGTCCCACTGAAAAGATGAGAAGAAGAAAACAAGTTTCCTGGAGAAATCTCGTGCTTGTGTGCTTTTTTCTTAAATTACTCCAACTCGTCCCGCATGTGACATGTAAACCCTGTCCTGAAAGGGACCCAGTCTGTTGGTCCTTGCCCTTGTCATGGCTAAGCGAATCCATTTGCTGCAGACGAAGTGGATGTGCACAGTGTGTCTCAGTTGAGCAGAAGTTATGTCTCCGTAACTTCTGTTTCAGGTTGTTTTCCTTGTCAGGTATAAGACCAGGTCTTTGGTTTTTTTGTTTTTCAGTAAATCGTGGTATAGTTTTAAATGGAAACTGTCTATTAAGTATCAATCTATTAAGATTATCAGCCGCAGTCAAGAATGTGTTGCTACACGCAACAGGATGGAAATGCAGGCAGTCTTGCCGTTTCCCTCCTCCCTAGTTTTCTACGAATCCCAGGCTTTACTTAATCTGAACCCCAGAAACTCACAGAATCATGTGGAAAAAGATTTTTTTCCTTCAATTACCAAATTACTGAAATACCAGAACTACCGTGTTATAGCCTTGTTCCGTATGTGAATATATCATTTTAAATCATACTGGCTATTTATTACTTTCAGAGAACTTGGGGTGAGAGCAAGTGTTACCTACCTAACATGGAAATTTTCATTTCACTTTCCGTGAGGGCCTGAAGAGTTAGAGCTGTTTCCTTCAGTTATTCCCAGAAGGTAAGGCAGCAAGTTCAAGCGCACCCATTCAGTCTGAGCCAATGCTCAAGGGAAAAATGCTGCCATAGTACTACATAACAAACAGCCGTGCTGATAATTAAGGGTGCTTTAAAGGTGCTATTTTGTATTTTTAAAAAATCCCTTTCAGTTTCAACCACTTTAAACTCTGAGATTTGTTGCATTTTCAGTGATTTTCAGAATGATTTTATGCTGCAAGGGCAGAGCTCCTCATTGTTGCAGAAGGTATTTTGTACTTTTAAACACTTACAATCTTTATTCATCACGCAGTTTTACCTGAATCAGCAGTAAAATCTCTGAAGTCAAAGGATAATTGCCAAAACAGCATTAACTTATTTTATTGGAATAAAAAAATAACCTTTGAAAAACTACCTTGCAGCTACATAGATTGACAAAATGCATCAATTATATTTTTGCTCACTTTATAATTACACTGTAGTAAGTGCACAGTGAACTTTACTACATGGTTGATTAACCATAAGGTTACTGCTATTAAGTCACTCTCAGAAACAACAACTTGGACTTTAATTTAAGAACATAACTCTGCACAACATCTGATCAAGTCTAAAAATCTGACATATTTATACAAGCTTCAATTTAAAGTACACAAGTAAATGATAGCACCTTAATTGCAGCAAAGGGTTTCTGTTGCTTCAGTCAGGGTATGTGAACAAGCAGGTTTGAAAAAGCTCCTGGTGTTAACCAACACCAAAGGAAAGGCTTTTACAGTGAACTCTAAATATCCCCTGTATCCTCTTTTTTGCATAGAAGCAAGTCTTATGAGGAGCAGCTGAGGGAGCTGGGATTGTTTAGCCTGGAGAAAAGGATCCTCAGGGGGGATTTTATTGATCTCCACAACTACCTGAAAGGAGATTGTAGCCAGGTGGGGGTTGGTCTCTTCTGCCAGGTAACAAATGACAGGACAAGAGGAAACGGATTGGATATTAGGAAGAATTTCTTGACAACCTGAAAGGCTTTTTGAGCACAGGAACAGGCTGCCCAGAGAAGCAGTTGAGTCACCATCCCTGGAGGCGTTCAAAAGACGTGTAGATGTGGCACTCAAGAACATGGCTTAGTGGTGCACTTCTCAGTATTAGGCTTATGGCTGTACTCAATGATCTTAAAGGTCTTTTCCAACCTCAGTTATTCCATGAAATTAAATTAGTGTTCCAACTTCTGGGGAATTGAGATTACATCTCTAGGTATACACTGATGGTGTTTCTACATTTTTTTCTCAGATTACTGTAACTGGAAAAATATTTCTGTTTCTGTTAACTCCCTGATGCTATAGGCCCCCTTTTTGTCTTCTGTCATCTTGACTTTGTGTAATGCAAAAGTGTTGTTATGAAGTCCTGCCATGATGTTTTATCTCTTTTTGACCTGCCCTGAAGATTGTTTTTGCCATGACAGAAACAGTTTTGGACAACCTAAAACTGGACTATCTCTTAGTTTGAAAGAATAAAAGTAAAAATAAAGTAGTAGCTGTTCTGTGTAAGTGGTATCTAGCTGAGAAGAAGGAATAGCATGGTACAGAGAAACTTGCCTAGGGTATAGGATGCACAAGTTCACTCCAAGATTTAGCCTCAGCTTTTCACGTGAGGTGGGGGATATCCCCAGTGTTGCCTGTATCCCTCTGTTCCAGACGTAACAGCACTTGCTAGCTTCACAGTGCATCAAGCCCAGAACCACAACAAATGTTGTAAGATGCTTCAACAGACTGATAATAAGAATACAAAAAAACACCCAACAGAAATTAGAGGTTATTCCCAAACACATACCTATGTTTGTATAATTCATTATACCTGCGCTAAACTAGGTTGATAATAGCAAAATTATTTTTTAAATTACTGTATTACTGGATCAACCTGCTTTTTCATGCTAACATTTAAGTAACAGCAGCTAGACAGAGCTGAGGCTCAATTACTTCTCAGTGTCTGAAATTTGGTTTCTGTTCAAATTCATCTCAGCAAAATTACTCTTATCTAGGCACCCCAAAACATGAAAACAGTTGGAGCCAGGGCACTCTTGTGCAAAATGCCACCCACATGACATAAGCTGAGGATCTGACATGTGATGTGGTAACTACTAATGTACTGAGCTGAACCTGATGCAGTGCCTTGGCTTTATAACCAGTTTCCAGTCTTATAACATCATCTCCTCCTCATGGCCATGATTTCCTTCTTTGAAGGTCTATTCTTTATTCACTCAAATCTTCTCTGTGTGTCGAGAACATCATAAGAAGAAATTTTTAAAAGCAATGGGCATAAAAATCCCCATTCCACTGTTTTACTAAAGCATTTAGAGTGAGAAAAATTAGGCGAATTCACATTTCACATGTGTTTAAATTGTTAATCTCACTGCTCTATCTGTATTAGTGAATACATTTACAGTAAGTTTTACTTTATAATATTTTGGCAGAACTGTTAGAAAAATTGTTATAGGCCCAGGAGTGGAACTGAACCATGAAAGCTAAACTGTAAGCTGCTGCAAAGCTGGGTTATTAGTATGACAGAATAAAATTTCACACACGCGAAAGCATCTAAGCTGTGATATTTTGAAAGCAAGAAGAGAGGGGTGGGGAAGGGTAATCAAAGTCATCTACGTTCCCTCTGATATTTCACTGAATGCTGCCATAATAATATGTTGGTTTTGTCTGTTCTGTTTTTCAGGCATTTGGTGATATTAGTGAAGAAAGTCTTTTGTGTAATGAAGTGAGCACAGACCAGGAGTGCATAAGGGAAAAGGACAGTGTGCTGTATACATCTACATGTATCAAGCTGAGGGAGATGAAAAAGAGCAAAGCAAGGTGGAAAGGTATTTTTTTCAATTTCTGTACCTAGCTGAAAAACAATACTGAGACCTAAGCATAAAATAATGGGAGGGATAAAAAAACCCAAATAATTTTAAAACACGATTTGTCTTGGGAAAGATAGGGTGTGATCAGTGAGAGCTGAAATGTCACAGTTGTGTTTTCCAGTGTGTCTTCATCCCTGAGTGTGCTTTCCAGGGTGTCCCTTCATTGCATAGCTGTTCCAAGAGTCCTGAAGGCTGAAGAGGTGTCCTTTACCCAAACACTGTCACACCTTCATAAACTCAATACTGTAATGCAATCCAGAGCAACCTATCCTGAGCAAGGACCAGCATTTAAAATATGATGGGGGCAAGCTTAAATCAGTTATTTTATATATAATTAGGTGTGCTTCCACACATATTGGTGTGAGTGCAAATTTTCAGTCTCTCAGACTTGCATTGTGTTTTCCACTGTGTACTGAGAGCCACGGGACCCCTCACCGTGCCTGGAGAAGTACATGCAGAGTGGAACATCTCTGTCAAGTTGTTCAGTGAAGTTGCTCCTGACCAAAGGCAGTATCAGGGCGTTTGATGACAGAGAGTTGAAGAACACACTGGGTGTCCTTGGACATCACTGGTCTTGTGAAATATCAATTTCTTTTTGCTCCTTATCTAGGCTCTTAGTGCCAGATCTGGCTCCACCAGATCTCTGCACTCAGCTGAGTCCTATCACTGTCAGTTTTCCAATGCCCTCTAAGGAGTAAAGTTCAGTTAAATGCACTATCTGTTGTTTTAAATCCACAGTAATCTTGTTTGCTAACAGATAAACCTTGGAAAGTTCACATGATCACACAAGACACATTTTATTTTAAGGAAAACTGGCAAATGCAGAGTATGAGCTCTTGCTCCTATATTCCTTTTATTGGGGGAGGGAGGTCATGCACTGTTGGTGTATTTGCATCATGTCTTTTTCTACATCTTTTTTTCTATTCTTCAGGAAATCCCGTTGTGTCTGGCAAGAGCTAGTTCCTGCAGTAATGCAGGGTCAATGGAGCTGTTTACAGCCTGATCCACATCCATGGTATGGCTTCTGTCTGGTAGAATTTACGTTTCTGATGGCTACATCTCTGCATACAGTGTTGTCCTGCGAATGCTTCCTTGTAGCTCTTCTGTGGATCCAACAAGCTGTTCAGTGTGGTGAACGCATGGGAGCAGATCACATATTGGATCATGCAAACACAATTACTTCATATAATTTTTTTTCTTCCAAATTGCGGGACATTGCTAGATTTCTCAGGTTTGCTTGTTTCTGCTTTTTCAGGTTTGCTTGTACCTGTTAGTTGTGGTTGGGAAAATATTGTTGATTTGTCTTTCAAGTTTCATGATTAAAACATTATCAGTGTTTTCAGTAATTGGTCAAAGCACAACATTATTGTCATTGCAAGACTGCAAAAATGCCCAGAAGAGGAACAATGATGGCTTCATCCACCAGTTCTGTAGCCAAGTCTCAAGAAGCTGCATAATTTACAAGATCCCAGAGATTTTTCTGGGGTTTTCACAATGGCCATACCTGCTTCCCTGTGAGCTACATCAGCTTAAAGTAACCTGGAGGTTATCTTCATGCTTTCTTACTGGCATTAAAGTATTGCTCATTAGTTAGAATCAGTCAGTGCCTATTCTGCTTGGCTTCATACAAATGCATAAGAAATTAAGTCCATGTCCTAAAGGCAAGAACTATGAGAGACAACAGAATGAGGAGGTGGGAAAGAGAACACAGGCAAGAAAGGTGGAATCATTTGTGCAAGATCAAAGTCAGAGGCAAATGGAGAAATAAAGGGCAGATTGCCAGTGTCCTGACTCAGTCTTCCCTGTGGTAGGATCCTTTTTGTCCTGAAAATGCAGTTGGAGAGGGGAAGAACTTCTTCTTACTGCTATTTTGAATCATTTATGTAGAATGCTGTAATCAATTAACATAGTAATGAGTGACATTTTCCTAGCATGTTATGATTTCCTGGTGTCCCTTTGTTCACATTGGTATGGTAAAACTTTTTCAGATGCAGTCCTTTGCAAGATCTTACCCAATATCTTGAGCTTTGTTGATTCATTTTGTTACTTAAATCTATGGTTCTTATCCACCTGAACAATCATTAAATGTCATTAGGCAGTAACCTGAAGGTTTAAAGGTAACTCCTGAGCACAGTTTTCCTTTGGGTATGCAAGATAACTATTTGGTTTCCACTTTTTTTTCCCAGTTGTTTTTTTTTCCAGTTTATTTGTGTGTATGTGCATATGTGTGTGGTTATTTTATGACTTACACCCAGACAGAAATGGTGTTAAAAATCTTCTGAACATCTACAAGAATTGATGTGATTTTTGTGTCTTCTATTGCATCAGATATTACTTGGATTACTTCCCTCTGTCATAACAGGAATAAAATTGCCTTTTAAATGTTTGCTTTGCCTGTTGACATTTTAAACTTTTGTACATGACTTTGGAAAAGAAACTAACTGAAGAGAAACCACCCAGTAACCTATTGAAGTTTCTGGGTAACAGTACCCAGATGCTGTGGGCAGCATCTTACTATGTGCATATTCTTGGCCTCAGTTTTGTCTTTCAACCTGACTGATTATAATGCAAAAATATCTTTGGGCGTTATTATACCCTAGGTTTTGCACCACTGAGTAAAGATATCCCAGTCTGGTTCTGGGAGATTTTGACTTCAGTGTGGTAATACAGTGTTGGAATTTAGTCTGATGGTAGGGCTGTCTTTATGTGGGGAACCACCATGCCTTCAGCTGTGATAGGACTGCTCTGATTGTTCTAACAAATGTGGATTTAGTTCCGAGACTTTGTTCAGCATGAGTGACCGACTGACCACTTTTATTCCCTCATATTATAGGAATATAATTATATAGGAAAGTCTCCACTGACTTTCATTTGATCTGGGACGTACAGTTCTGTAGATTACATATTTATGAGCGCTGAAGTTAAAGTATGCTTAAATATTACATAAATTTACCTTTTTTTTTTAAATGTAGCATCTTACATATTAATTTTGCTTACTTACTTGCATCCCATGAGTTGCCATGTTTGTTGGTCAATATACAGTGAGTGGCACTGGCTTTGAAATTGTTTTCTGAAGTGCTCTTATCAGCAACATCATCCATAATGCTCAGTTATAGCTGGATAGTAATTGCCTGTCTATGCAGTGTTCCTTTACAACAATTTTCTCCTGTGTAGCTATATATATGTAGTCATTACTGAAAAGTGTAAATAAAGAATCCTTTTAGTGGTGTAGTTTCCCTGGGTACCTACTGTGCTCTTATTATCTAAAGCATACTCCCCATCTGTAGTTCTGTTCTATTAAAGGATAAAGACATAACTATGAATTAAAAATTAAAATGCTTGTTGTAGATTGGAGAGCAAGGTCTATTAAAATATATCTGGTGCTAGGCTCACAGTACAGTAGATAGATTACACTGAGCACCAGTTAAGCAAGGGGATGAAAAATGAGTGATTTTCATCATTCAGTTAAATATAGTGCTAAGTGGTATGTGCTAGCATTAAAAGCAAATTACTTAGCACTTCACCAATCACAGCATGAGAACATTCCTTTGGAAACAGTATTTCCAGTGATGCTCAGTCCTCAGTTTTATTAAATAAATCTGCTGTTAATGCTTAAGGAAGCAGTAGAAGACATATTGCTATGGTAATAAAAAGATTGAAAATGTAAAAATAAAGAGAAGCAGTACCTCATTTTAATAAATGTGCTAAGAAATCCTCCCTCTCTTTTAACAACAAAACTCCAAAGTGCTGGTAGATCTGTAATTTCCTGTACTTTCTTTAGGTCTTCCTTTCTTCCTAATGAATATGACCTTTCCTTTTTTTTTCTTCTTTGTAATGACATTTTTTTTTCTCATAAATCTGCTGCCATGTCACCGAACATTTTGATGAGCTTTTCTGACTCCCTCTTATATCTCCTTGATAGGATATTATTATCCAGTAATCTAAAGATGAGGAGCCTGGTCCTCAGCAAAGGTACGTTTTGACTGCTCAGTTAAAGACAATGGAGAAGTGAGAATTTATAGCACAAGATGTTTTGACATTGAGGGCTTTATATGATGTGGCAACATTATTTCCTCCACAACAATGGGCTTTAGAAGACCCTCAGATCTGTTGTCTGAACACATGGAAGATGTGAGAAGTCATAAACCTTTCTGAGTCTCAGACCATTCCTAAACCACTGCCTCTTCCTAAACATGAGTCACCTGTCAGGAGCTACACAGCAAAATTCCTGGAAATGACACATGCAGGAGGTGGTCCAAGGCCTGAACCACAGATGCATCTTCACCAGCCAGATCAAATGTTAGAAGGAGGGAAAATTACATCTGAGGTATAACAATTACAAAATCAATGAGCGTATGTATGAAGCTATTTTGAGTGCTTCATTTTTCCCCTAGTGTCATTCTTTGGGGAATCCTATTTTGAGTTTTCTTTTATGACTAGGTTTGAAGGCTATTTTTTAATAAAGTGTATTGTGTTTGGCTGGCATGGAGTTCATTTTCCCCCATCAGTCCTCACAGGGCTGTGCTCTGCATTGGCAGCTGCAAAGGTGTTGGTGCCGTGCCGGTGTTATGGCTGTTACTGAGCCATGCTCACGCTGTCTCCCCAACATTCTGCCCCTTACCAGTAGACTGGGGGTGGGCAACAAGTTGGGAAGGGACACGGCCAAGACAGCTGACCCAAACAGACCAAAGGGATAGTCCATGCCCTGTGGCACCTGCTCAGCAATAAAAGCTAAGGGAAAGGAGGACAACAGGGTGGCATTCATTATTTATGACATTTCTCTTCCGCAGCAACCGTGACACATACTGAAACTCTGCTTCCTGAGAAGGGGCCAGACATTGCTTGCTGAGGGGAAGTAGAGAATAAAACCTTTTGTTTTCCTTTGTTTGCAATTTATTAAACTGCCTTTATCTTGATTCATGAAGGTTTTTTTCCATCTTATTTTCTCCCTACCCCCCCGCCATCCTGCTGTGGAGGGGTGTGATTGAGCGGCTTGGTGGTCAACCGATGTCCAATCAAGGTTAACTCATCACATAAAGAGAAACATGTAGGAAGTGAATAGTTCATCTATTTATAGTACAAATGTTGGCTGGAGATGCTCGGGGTTTTCTTCTGGCTCTACATTTCTGGGATTCTGTGGAAATTATGTTATCTGCCCCAAACAAGTATTGTTTCCACTTTTTCTTAATTGATGCTTAACACCTTAGTGAAATCAGTGTAGTCTTATACAGTAGAAGTCCTTTCACTAATCATGTAGGATAATGATATTGGATCTGAAAGAAACATTTGACAAAATCTAGACTTATTTTAA
This sequence comes from Atrichornis clamosus, assembly GCA_013400975.1. Taxonomy (NCBI): domain Eukaryota; kingdom Metazoa; phylum Chordata; class Aves; order Passeriformes; family Menuridae; genus Atrichornis; species Atrichornis clamosus. The sequence continues at coordinate 142,325 of WBMZ01011909.1, forward strand.
AAAGTTTCCTTATGAAAAATAAAAAGTCTTTTTTTTTACAATAGATGTTCTAAAACAAGGCATTTAAACAATGCTTTCTTCTCTTTGTGCAGTAGATTTTTCATTCTTATTTCCTTCTCCTTTTCTACTTTAATGTGCACTCCAACGTTGGCCTTTTTTTCTTTTTCCTTGTTTTACTAGATCTTTATCCAAAATACTTCCTTAAACCTTAGAACAACAGACATTCTTTTTGGTACCAATTTAATCTTTCCTTCTCAAAATATTTGAGGACATGATATTTAATGTAGTTTTCAAAACATAGAATTCTTTTTTTCATTTCCCGGGCTGACACATAATGGCTCTGATGCATCTTTCCTGGCTCTGCCAATCCTGTCATATACACTAATATGAAGTAATGACACAAGGTTGACTTAACTAGACATAATAGGGCATATTTCTAAAACATTCTCTATGAGAGGTATATGCACATATCTTGCTACTTGTTAATGAAATTGGAAAAGTTCTTCATCTGCACTACAACATATATTTATAATAGTCTCCTTCTCCATAGGTGCAGAGTCCTTACATAATAAAATAATAAAAATGAAAAAAATGAAAGCACTCTGCACAGCATTGTTTTGAATGAATTTTAGAACTTCACCATGGACAGTGAATTTGGGGCAGCAGACAGCTACCATTGTATCTAAAATCAGTGCAAGAATATGTGTGTATGTGTGTGCCTATGTATACAGAAGGATAGCAGGACAGATTTCAGTGGTAAGGCTCTGTATCTTAAACCTTTCCAGAGTTTTGTCTTTTGTTGATGCTGTTTAAGTCCTTCTTTCCTATTCTGGAATTAAAAATCACTGTTTGAAGGCTTTTGTCTTTTTTCCACAGACATTATCTGTTATTATATTAGAGAGATTCTGAACTATCAGAGAACATGCACTACTTTTTTCATAATATCTTTCAAATTAGAGATGAAAAAGTCTAAATTTGTTGATGGTCTCATCACATGATTTTTTCACATTAACAAGAGGTGGACAGGAATTTGTTGCAGCTTCCTATTCTCCCCTCATCCACTCACACTCCTTCCCTTTTAAGCACTGGAAAGATTACCACATTACACTGACCTACTAACAACTCTTAAATACTGGCTTTTCCTTATGAATCAATGACCTTATGCACACGTATCCATCTTATCAGGAACACAACGTGTTACTTGAGTCTTGGGCTGTATGTATAAGCTGAGGGCTTGTCTCTGCCTCTCTGACAGCCTGAGGGATTTTAGAAGGAATGTCGAAAAAGCCAATACAGGCAGTTTGGTCCAAAAAGAAAACAGTGAGCACAGACTAAGAGATGTTGCATTCAAATTGCTGATTTGTAGCTTTCCTCTTCTACCCGTGCTATTATTGTGGACACATGCTCTCCTTTGAGCACAGCTGTGCCACCTGAAGAGATCCTACAGCTGCTTTTTGATGCAGGAGAAGCTCCCATGGGAGCTCACCCATTTCAGATTGAGCAGCAAATTCCTTCTGTTCCAGCTGCTCAAACCTCACAGGACCATATTTAGCCAAAATGGGTGTGAGAGCATTCACACAAACAACTCCACTAGCAGTTCTGAGTGCAGTAATGACTGAACAGGGGGTGGTGAGGACAGGTGGGAGTGATGCTGTTATTCCCTGATCCAGCACAACTGCAACTGAAGTGGATTTGTGCTCTGGGTGTGTCTGGCTGGCTGGCTTAAAGGTTTATTTGGAAGTGTTTCTTTTTTGACTATGAATGCTGTGAGTGATAAGACAGACCTTTGAGGCAAGAGTCCTCTCAGACAGCCCAGTGTCTGGGGATGAAACATGGACTTTAATGTTCATTTTAGACAGAGATGAAAGAAAAAGCAAGAAGTGTGTGCTGTGAGAACGTGCAAGGAAGCAACACAGACATCTACATTAGCAATGGCACAAGACAGGATGAACAGATCTGTAGACCTTCATCTAGTGCTGAAGGTTTGGCAGGCATGCCACACAGGTTGTGGGGGTTTACTTCACACTAGTTGTAATCTGGTCCTTTGGCTGTAACACCTGCTAGGCACTGGAGTAAGATACTTTTATTTCTGAAATAAACTTTCAGGAATAAATTGGAATAATCTTCCAGTCTCATTTCAACTACAGAACCCGCTGGGTGTGCCCCAAAACTGCCACTGTGTGAAGGAGAAAACACTGCGTGGGGACAGTGAAAAGATTTGGCCTGAAAACTCAGACACTTGCCTCCAAAGTTACCCATGTCACCTTGCTTGGGAGCAGGAAAGACATGCAATATCCATCTAATGGATCCAAGTTGATGCCTGTCCACCAGGGAAACCTGCTCAGCCCTGTAGTGGCTTATACTCTGAGCAGTAGTAGGGTTGTCACCAAAGTAATTAAATAGATGTATGTTTTAAAACTCATTTTTAACCACATAGGTATGTTTTCAAAAAGAAAAAAATATAATTGATGATGTTTATTATTATTATTATTACTATCATAATCATTATCCTTACAATTACTCTGCTGCTGCTGCTGTTTTCATAATTCCTTTCTTCTGCTCTGAGGGAGAAACTCAACTCATGATTAATCTACCACTCATGTACATTGGGGTAAAGAATAGCACTAAAATGAGAGCTCCCAACCAGCTTCAGACAGAACAACACTGAAGAAGGAACGGAGGCTTTTGTAACTTCCCTGAACACAGCGGACATTAGCCTTAAGAAGCAAATAGGCTTTTGATTTTCTCCAGTACCTTTGCCAGCCACTCTGTGAGCCTGTGCATGATTCCATGTGGTGGATGAGGAGCCGCATTCACTCTGCAGGCTGCAGACCTCTGAAGCCCACTTAACTGGGCCATGTGCAGTCCCAGCTCTTATATTCCTGGGTGAGATGAAAAGAGATGCTGAGAAAGATACTGCTTTGAGTGAAGGACCCAATAAGAGGATGTCTCAAGGCTTCTGATCAGATGGGACATGAATGGGAAAGGGGCTTCATACAAGGTCAGAGCTTTGTCAGCAAAGGCTACTGTGTTTTTATTGGCTCTACGAGGTTTCAGGAAGGAGAGTGATTTGCCTGGGTAATTAGGTCAAGATTGTAGTAGTTTGGCTTCCTTTTATCCTTGTTATGTGGATAACTCAGATTTATTTTTTCTTCTCCAGAGACTCAGCAGTACAATTTCAAAATTGACATGGTGCTTATCAGAAGTTGGTAATTGGATAGTGCAACCCATTTGTTTGATAAAGCTGAACTGTTCATTTTTGGTTTCTAAAAGCTAATAGGCATTGTTCCTTCTTTGACATTTGATTTTAATGGCTGTAATGTTGCTCCTGTCTCAACAGCTATATGTCTGGGTGTTTTTCTTGACTCCACGCTTCCTCTGCAGGCTGCAGGAGACTGTCTTTAACACTTTAGCTTCCAGCACATGTAGTAGTTTCCTCACTCCTCCAAATGCTGCTGGATCCCATGGAGCTGGCAGAGCCAAAGTGCTAGGATTCAGTGGTGAATTAAAGCTGAAGGCAGAAGTACAGGTTTTCCCAGGTCTGCATTGCTCTAGTTTATCCAGAAATAGAGTAATCATAAAAAAAACCCCAAACCCAGACCCCTCTTCATAATAGTTTTGCACAGCATGATCCTAGGAAAGTTGGTTAGGGGAGGCAAAACTTTGATAAAAAAGGGATGTGTGACACTCCTCTGACTGTATCATTTGCCACTGAATGGAGTTTTGTGAGGTACCACTTTTGTTACTGTAGGACTGGGTTATTGCAGCTCCTTTTTCTCCAGCCTTTGAGCAAAACCAACTCATGAACTATGCAACACTGCTTTAAGGCTCTTTTTATGAGACTAGCCTAATCTACATATGGCATTGTCCCTACTTTACAGTCTTTTAATTGGCTACAAGCGGCTTACCATATTGATTGAAAAATTCTTCTTGTTACATTTAGAGCTATAGTTAATTATGATGTTTCTCCTCTCCTTGTCTTCTTGATTTGTAGTTCACATCTCCTTCTCAGGAGCTCACTCCTTTCTCTTTCACCTGGAGTCCCCTCTACTGGGTCTCATTCCCACCCTGCTTTCATAAAATCTCATGTATAAGCCTCTGCTGTTAGCAAGATACTGAAGAAGATGAACCTGGGGCTCAGTGACAAATTCTGCATTCCAAATAAATACTATAAAGCTCTTGGTAGTATCATTGCATTATTTAAGATTCATTGCTTAGAGAATATTTCAGCAGCAAAATAAAAAATAAAATTTTTTTAAAAAGCCCTGACCCTAAATATTTTGTGTATGTTTTACTGGAGCTAAAGAGAGGTTACAGAGAAAAGGTCAGTCAGTAAATACAATGCATATTTCCTTACAGTTAAATACAGTAGAATCCTTACTGAAAGAGCTGTTGAAAACAATTGTCACTCTTGATAACTGTAAATGTGTAGCAAAGTTAATTCATTCACTTATTGTTATGGAAAGACTACCAGAAGAAAATGCTATGATGAATTATTATTCTCCAGAAATTTGACTGTAGTAATTTCTCCTAGATTATGATCCAATGATCCATGAATTTATAACTCCTGCAAAAACAAAAGAGTGTTAAATATTGCGGAATATCTGTCTTATTTTTAAGTGTTGCATCAGATTGCTGTACAACCCTCACTGCTGATGTAATCAACAGGAAATCCGTCTAAGCAAGAAAAATGTGAAATGGCCACTCTGTCACGAGTAAAACTGATTGAAAAAATTCCACTTGACACCCTGTGTCACAAAGTGGGGACAGAAATTTTAGCATAATTCAGGAACTCAAAAGAGAGTTATTCCAAGACCTAGAAAATGTTGTCACTCTCTTTGGAGTAAAACGTGTGAATTATTTTTATTGTTGCATTCATTAGTGTCCATATTTCCTCCTTTTATGCCTTATTTTACACATTTAATTTAAATGAGAGCAAATGTGTTCTGGCTGAATGTCATACATATGTTGTATATAATAGAACTATGATTAACTGTATGAATAATTACCAGTTGTAACTAAACAATTCAGATGGATAGTTTCATTAAGAAAACAACATGGGGTCATTATAAGGTTCTGGTCGCTGCCCCCAATCTTAGAAAAAAATATAGTTCTCTGAACCACCACTCTGAACTGGTGATAAAATATCCCAAGTAGGCTCACATTAAGCTGGATAATATGCAGGCTGCTTGATTTGTATTGAATATGTGTCTGGTGGCTGGAACCCACTGTAATGAACTAGCCCACAAATCACAGCTTAATGGGAATCTACTTATACATATTGCTTAATTAAAAGTTGTGAGCTTATTAACATGTGTCTTTGGCACTGAGCTTTGGGGATGTAATCTCTGTGCAAATAAGACTAGGTTGTAAAAGTTTTATAGATTGACAATGATATTAAATTCCATACCTTAATAACCCATCATTTTCTCAAACCATGGTTCCTATTCTGTATTTATTCAAAGCTGTAACAAATTATTTGTTTGTAATCCTTTACCTACAGACTTTGGGTGCTTGCTTTATCTCAGAACGCTGGTGCTGCTGATGTGCATTTACTGTCCATTTTTTTTAGGTGTTGATAGCTATTCTGGCTGGCTGGCATACAAGCTCAGAGACTCTTTTTATTATAGAGGCACCCCATAGCACAACACATTACTTAGAATTATGCCAGTGTTTCCATTATAAACCTCTGTTTTCATGGGTTTATAACTTTACTGTAAAAATTTGCTTCGGGCTCAAACTTGGACTAGAAGTTCCAAGAGTGGGAGGGAACATTTTTTAACAATTAGAACAAAAATCTGCAGTATGTTGCTCTTGGTTACATTACTTTCTTCATTTCCTTATAGCTAGTTTCGGAAACACTTCTGTCCAATTTTTTGTTCATTTTTTTTTTTTTGCATGTGACATCTTAGCTGGGCTGTATCTTCTTTATCACAGTTAATTCCATTTACTGTTCATGATTGAATCCATTTTACTTAAGGAAAATAAAACAATAAAGCAATCTCTTGTAACGTTTTAAGAACACAACATCTTTTTTCTCTATGGAAATATTTATTTCAACCTACTTGGCACCTCCCCTTAGACACTTTGTAATATGAGGAGGCTATAGGGAGGAGAAGAAGGGAGATAACCGGAGACAGAGAGATGAGCTTTCAGAGGTTGTTGCAAGATTCTAGTGGTTTTCATGAATATCACGTATCCATGGCTGTCCTTTCAGAAGAGAGGCACACATTTTCACATTACACTCTCTGAATCACAGATTCAGAATCACAGAAAAGAGCAAAGAAAATAAAGCTCTGTTCTCACTAGTTTGGATGTCTTTCTCTTCAGGAACTCTGCCTGAGAAAAGGACTGTTAGTTGTGAATATGCCTCTTCCCCTTCATGCCTTGTTTCCCCATCCCCTCACCTCACTGTCCCACCAGAGAGCAGACATGGCAAGGAACTTTGGTTTTCCCCAGCAGACCTCTTTGCCAAAATAGGGTTAGGAACCATTTCAAGCAGATGTTCTCCTACATGCGAGAAAGTTGTATTTGTTGCCAGCCTCGAATCAGTTTGAGTAAGTGCAAATGAAACCAGCTCTCCTTAAAGGACTTGGAAGTGAGAGATGAGAACTTGAGTCTCCATAAACGACTTGAACATGTGAGGAGAGATCAGTCTGAGGGGAACTGCACTAAGTCTCATGATGTTTACCAGAGAGCTACACAGTTCTTCTACCCTTGAGGAGACAGGAGGATGTGTGCTATACCTTTGTATCTGTACTTTACTCTCATGTTGTCCCTAAAAAATATATCTGGGGGACAAACAAGGATGGTTGTTCAAACAAAAAAGGAGATGGGCAGGATTCTGTCATGGCAGATCTGTCGTATCTGACACAGACCTGTGCATCTGTGTCCAGCCTGAAGTTTTCCTGCAGCAGCACAAGCCCTGAGCGGTGCTGCCATACCTCTTCCGCAGTGTGGTGTCTCCAAACCAGGGTGGTTACCAACCCTTGGTGATTGACACTGAGAGTCTCACATTTGAGGTGCCCTACAAGAAGGCATCTCCTCACCCTGGAGTTAATCGTATGTTCAGTTGCTGTCTGCCCTGAGGCCCAAATGCTGTTGTGCCTTCTAAAGCTTTGGGCTGAAAGCTTGGGGTAGGTCATTATTAGGAGCCTACTGCCAAGAGAGGTTTTTGTTGAGAAAAAGCAGGGAAAGAAGGGTCTGTCTCTGGAGAAGGTTTCTGAATGTCCTGGATCTAGTTTCTACTGCAGTCTTTTTTATCATGCTGGACACTGCAGTGGGGTCCCATCGCAACAAACTGAGATCCAGCAGCCAGCAGATCTGGACCAGGCTGTGGTATCTCACAATCCTGATTTGTACAGAGCCTGATGCAACAGGTGGTCCCTGTGTGAGCTTTTACAGTGAGCATTATGCAGTAATGAAGGATTAATCACAAGTGACTAACAACAAGGTAGTTCTGTCTGGAATAGGATGTAGATGAATATGTCCTAGTTGAAGTAATAAGTATTGTTTTCAATATATATGCTAAAATAAACTGTATAGTTATTCTGTATTCACAGCAGTTAATGTAACTGCATATGACAACTGAATAAGAAAAGTTAGAATAGAATATCCATGAAGGATTTTCTATTTGTAGCCAGAAATTTTGAGTTCCGTACACAAACTACTTTTATTCCAGTTCCTTCATTTTTTGCATTCATCAACAATTTTGACAGCTCAAAAAATAATTATTTCAGTTTGGCACAAAACTCAGTTATATTGAACAATTGATTAGAAAAAAAATCAAGTCTGATGTGGTTTTAATTTCACACATCAAAACTGTATAGCAAAAAGGAGTTTTCAACCAAATTATTGTTTCAACCTGAATTGTCAAAACATTTAATTACAAAATGAATGCACTGACAGAGCTGAATTTCTTGAAAAAAATTATTTTGACAAGAAATTTAGTAACATATCCATATTTTCATAAATCCATTTGATAGCACCCTTCTGTCTGTTAAAAATTTTCCCTGCTTTAATCCCAAAGCCAAACTATCAGGACCTGACCCAAGAAAACAATTAAATACCACTGGAGTCTGGAACTTGAGAAAACATTTGAAGTGTTGAACATGCTAAGTTTCTGGCCTGCTTCCTTCTGTAACTCCTCTTTAGAAATCTACTCCCTCTTAATTAATTTGATTAAGTAGCATTTTATCTGAGACACACTCCATTGTGAAGAAAAGGAAAGTAAGAAGAGCTAGTTGGCAGTTAGACTAATGAGAAAATGATAATTTCTCTAATACCCTGCCAGGGTACAGTAAAATACTACTCGCATTAAAATAAAAGTTATATTTCCCTAATCTTTTAGAGATGTGTGATTCTTTCAAAATTATATTAAAAGCAAAGATTTATTACTGTCCCAAGTCTCAGCCCATTTGTTCTAAGAGGTATGTTTGAATTCCAGGGAAGAAAAAGGAGAATTAATACAAATCTGTCTTACACACTTTTGTATCGTATCCTTTCCACAATTTCATATGGCTTTATTTTTATAATAAAACTGAACTTATATCCATATCTTTTGAATATCCTGATTCATTAGGCAGCCAAGGATTGCTCTGGGAGCAATGTCAGTGTGTTGTTTTACCTGGGTGAGAAACCCAGAGACAATAACTCCAGCCCTCGCTGCTGTGTTACACAGACAGCCGAGCAATTAACCCACGAGCATCCTCCCTTTGTTGCACTTCTCATGCACGGGCTGGTTGTGAGAAAGCCTCGCAAAGAGCATCCAGGGACGCAGCCAGGTCGACGCCAGGGTGCGGGGGGTAAGGGACAACCAGGCAGGGTGGTGCCGCGTGGGGTGTGTCCGGGGAGCCTGGCGGTGCACCACGGACTGCCCGGCTGCTGCCACCGGGGTGATGGCAGTGGTTGAGTGCTGATGGCAGTGCTGAGGCGCCAGCAGCGACCGTGCGGCACGGAATCACAGAATCGCTCATCCAGGGGGCACTCGGCATGCAGCAGGGCATGTGCCTTCCTGCTTTTGGAGCCAGCCCATCCTCATCCTCCCACACTGCCATGCCCAGCGGCTCCCTGAAGCTTCGAAGGAACAGGTCACATAAAGGGGGTGTACTCATTCTGTAGCATCTGGGGTACAAGTAACCTCAAAATGTGCAAGGTCTGAGAAAAATCAAGCTATTGGTGCAGCAGGAGATTTTCAGCTGCTGCTCCTTCTGTGCTTCAGCAGTCAAGCACAAAGTGATGACCTGCCAAGACCAGAGGAAAATCCAGACCTAACTGGGGATCACAGGCACTCCTGAGCCTTTACATAGGTCACACCTAGACAAATATAAGCCGAAGCCATTAACTCCTCTCTTTTTGGGTCCTCTGCATAGTGACTCAGACTTTCTCTAACACAGCACAAGTATACTTTCTCAAAGCTCTAATTGATATTCAGACGGAACTTTCTTCATATTAATGGAATTCTCAGTTAATCTTCAGGGAAAAAAAATCAGCATTTTTATGTGAAATTAGGTGTATATTGCTTAATCAAGGCTTTTCTGAATTAATTCACTAACAATAAGTATTCATGCTGGTTCTCTTTCAAAAGTCTTTGTTTCAATACAGCTAATAATTTTTAAAGTTACAGCTAATTATCAAAGGAAAACTAATGAGGCTGTTCATGACATAGTGCAAGAACAATTTCTATTAAAATATTATACTTTGTTTTATTGTTGAAATGCTCACAATTTTTTTAGATTTTTCTTCCATACTGTAGGTATCCCAGGAAAAAAATTATGTTTTATCTGCTACCCCAGAATGCCATTGAACAGATTTTCTTTTTCCACCAAAAAAGCCTCTGAATACCTCAGTGTTTTACAGAAAGATGAGTCAAATCCTTCTGTCACCAGTACCACATCTGCCCAGACACTGGACCTGACAGGGGAGATGCTATAAAATCCAGACTACAGCACCAAGAAGATATAAGAGGAGTAAGGCTGAGAGAGGTGAGACCTAGAGAGGCATAAGTGGGTATAGGGCCTTAGGGCCAAAGTTTCCTTTGACCATGGATTTTACAGAGTGCAAAGTATAGAAGGAAGAAGGAGTTAGGTCAAACTACAGAGTAAAGAATGCCCACAGCTGGAGGTGAGTTTCACTGTATTCCCTTGGGTGAAACCCTGCTCCCTTCAAAATCAACTGGAACTTTGCCCACTCACACCAGGGAGCTGGCGGGAATGCTACACAGGAACCAAAGAAAAGGGATATGAAAATATTGAAGGATTTGATCCCCTTCAACTAAGGAAAACAATCAGTAATTACTCAAGCAACTGAGGCAGAGCTAAACTTCTTAGGTGATTAAGACAAACAAGATAGGGCTGCTGGTGTAATATTCTCGGAAAAGCCATTTGTTCTAATAGCTCCCATGAAAAAAAAAAGGAAGAGAGGCTAACAATTCTCTGGCTGTGTGGGTTCCTAGATGAAAAATGAGATCTTGCTTGTGTTGTCTAAACCTACTGAGCAGGAACTGAAGGAATGAGAGGAAATTTTTTTCATTTATTCAATCATGGTCTCGGAGGAAGTCAGTGCAATGAAGAGATAAATGAAAATGTTCTTCAGTTGTTTAAAAACAATGAAAAATAAATGTATTCTGACCTTAAACAGAATCATTAAAAGATCAGTGTCTCTAGTTTTAAAGTGAATCCACATACCCATCTGGGCACATCTAGAACACTTACTGAAGGATTTACATTATAATGCCAAGGATTTCCTTGTTTTTTCTGGCCTCTCCCGAACATACCCAGAAATGAAAGGACTCCCTTTATCCACCACGCAAGTACAGATGAAATGCTGCCAATGCAGGTTTTCTGTCTTGTCCTACTAATCTATGCATCCCTAAAGGTAGGATGATAATTCATTCTTTTTTCCTAGAGCACTCTGGACCATAATACTAAATGGGAGAAGGACTGTGTGTCCTAATTCTGAGGAATGAGACTAAAATACCAGTATTTTTGACCAGTGTAACTGACCACTAGGTAATCATCCAACAGTAAAAGAACCTGAGGCCTGACACAGTGACCATAGAAGACAAAGGGAATATTTCCATTAGCTCCAGTTGGGTCCTTTGTGCTCTTGGGCTAGATTTTATCAACTGAAAACAACAAAAGATATATGTGTGCTGCAATAGTTGTGCTCTTTCTGAAGCAACTACCTAAAAATTAACTGTTTCACAGATATTTGGATGGCAAAACTAACTGAATCCTTGTGTTCAAAGCCTATCTAAAATATACAATGTGCAAAACATTAGTCTATATTTACAAACATGGCAAGTGGCTTCTGAGGCTCAAAGTATACGTAAAACAGTGAAAAACTTCTTGCCAACTGGTTAGATAAGGATTGCAAGCAAAACCTTAAGAGTACCTACAATGAATTCCACTGAATTAACTTTTTAAAAAGTAAATATGTATACTTTGTTCTTTCCAAACTAGGATGTGTCGAGTCACAGTGGAAGAGTGCTTATTTTCGTTGTTTTGGTGGGTTTTGGGTTTTTGGTTTAGTTTTTAATTTGAGCTCAGATGAGAAACACAAATCTTGGCATTCTCACCCCTGATTTTTGCTGTATTTCTTATGTAAGAGTGTAGTATCAGAAGCTTGAATAAGCACCCTAACACCCGAGATTTTCTGGTTGCTGGCTATAATGGGCACCTGATGCCCTAGGTAATACAGTTCTTTTCACCTTTTCCTTGTGAGGACATATTATGTTGTGTTTCTCTATGCTGAACAGAACAGTGACTGCTGGTGCCAGATGAAATAAAATCAAGATATCTCCCAGTAATTTGAGAGCCAATATATGTCACTGCTCTAGCTCCCTCTGCTCTTGACATCATTTAAGGATTCCTGTGTGAACCCACCTGGGAATGACAGAGACAGACAGCAATCAAGGCAGTCCTTCTTGAAGAAACAACTGTAAATCTGACAGAGAACGAGTTTATTTACTCCTTTGCTTCTTCAGACCCTCACAAAGCCATTTGGGAATTACACTAGGATGGATGTGTGGATATGGCCACTGTGAACTCTGCTTACTGGAAGAAGTCTCTTACATTTCTTATTGCACCCAAACAGTAAATGAAACTTTCTTGGGAACATACACAAAATATCAGGAATTTTACCTCCAGTCATCTCAAAAAGTAATAAACCCAACACTTTATGATAAAGAGGAACTTACAATTACGCAATGTGTTCACTTGGTGCTGCTGACTCTGCATTTCTAACTTGTGGGATGTGAAAGCAGCTGCTTTGTGAGGAAGCAAAGCCTGCACTGGATAAAAATTGCAAGGCCTTCACCAGGCTGCTCTCTACCCCTCCTTGACTTGTGAGGTTAGCTTTGCTTTAAAGAGATAATCCCTCCTGCCTTCCCTAAGTCTGCATTCATATTTGCTAACAGAGGTCTTGATTTAAGAATTGCTAGCATTGGAATGAATCTCATTTCTGTTCATGAACGCTGGTAAGATTAAATATGTGACTTTCACTTGTTAACCTTTTCACACGTGATTGCATTCAGCAGTACTGGACATCCTTGGATGTAACCCATCAAGGAAGTAACTTGTTATATTGGGCTATGACCAGCTGCAGATTCTGAGGCTTCAAGAACAGACTTAGATTTATACAAGGGATTGTAGGCAGAGTAATTGCTCTGCCTTCATGCTGAACTGCGGGAGCAATCCAGCTCCAGTCTGGAAGCAGCAGAGCAGATATATAAATGACATACATCAATATATTGTGACATTGACTCTGCCATCGTTTTCTCATTCACTGCTACGTTGGCATGAATGCTGCTCAGTCTAAGAATGGGTGGGTTCATGCACTTGCATGTGTTTAAATCCTGGGGCATGGCTTATTTATGCCTTTGCCTGCAGATATTTTAACTTGTTTTTGTGTCTACATGTGTGTGAACATATGCTAGCATTCAGACTTTGTGTGGTTTAGCACACTGATATTTTCTGCCTCTTATAGAATGATGATGGGAGAACACTTTTTCTGTCTTTAACAACTTTTGAACTGTACTTCCACTAGCATTTGAGTTTACAACACTGGGATCAAAAGCACTTAAAACTGTGGTGTGGATATTACTGTGTGGCTTTGGTTTCTACACAGTTAAGCCTTAGTAAAGGCTATACATATGAACTGCTGGAACAGTTTCCAATTACTCCTTGGGGTTTGGCTGTTTACTTCTGTTTGTCAACCTTTCAAATCATCTGAAAAGTGAAATTCACTATAAATTTATCTATTTTGTCACAATTTTAAAATTTAATTGGAATTGCTTTTAGCAAAAGTAGTGTGTTGAAGCAGCAGCAATGTTGGTGAATTTCTGGGAGAGAAAAAAGGATAAGCTCATACATTCAGTGCAATAACTGCTATGTAACTTAAAAACTTGGTAAAAATCAAAATGCTTCCAACAAAATAAAAAGATCTGATTTCCTCTATTCCTAGAAAAGCACACAAATCCCAAGTTAAATATTTTTTCTCTCAGGTCAGTGCTGCTTCCTTTCTCTCCCTTTTTTCTCAGTAAAGATTCCAGTCCTTGATTCTCTCTCTGTTTATTTCTGAGTGCTCTCAGTACAAACACAAACTCATCTCCTTTTGCTCTACTACTGACTCCCATTGCATCCTTGCCCCTTTAGACCTGTTTCCTCCTTCCGTAAAAAACCATCTCCTCTCCCTCTCGTCTGTCTCTGAAGTGTCTCAGATCTGCTCTGAAGACCACAAGGCTTGTAGTCACTTCATTTTCCAGGTGCAAAGTATCCCTATGCTTCTCACTACTTCTGCCCACCCTCCAGGGCAGTGTGTCCCTCCCTCCTGAGCCTTGCAGCCATACAACTCTGAATCTCTGAGAAGGTGATGGTTTCTCAGAGCCTGTCCAAAGCAGTCGGGCCACCTTGGTAAGCAGCTGAAAGGCCATCCCAAAGAGAAGTCTGTTTTCCAGTTATGTTGGCTATGTCACTACTCTCCAAGTATCTCTTCCACACTCCCCTCAGTCTTCTGGACCATGTGGTTATGTTGGCTTCAACACACCCCAATCTCCCCCTCCTGTTTTGTTTTGTTTGGGGTTTTTTTGCAATGTTCAAAAACGCTATTGCTTTTTCACAATTCCTTCACAACTCTGCCCCATGACTTTCCTTTAAATTCCTCCTTCAAGCTCCTATTTTACTGTGCTCCAAAACAAAACTTACCGGGCACTGCAAAGTGCTTAGGAAGAATCTGATAGTAATTTATTGCTATTCTGCAAAAAAATATTATTTCATTTTCCCTCTGTGCTCCCTGTCTGTCTGACTTTATCTCTTGTGCCTATCAGTTGTGTTTTGAGCCCACATACAAGTTTTCTCTGTCAAAGCCTGTACCATTTTTCTGTAGATACATATCCTCCAGCAGAAAAACCTGGTCCTGGGAATTGCTGAGCCAGCAGCAGAAGATGGTATTCAGCTAAAAATTTTTGCCGTTCTTTTTCCCTGTTATTTCTGGAGAGTCTTAGGATTTTGTTTCTTTCCTTTGCATTGTTTTCTTTTAAATTTGATTTTATTTATTCATGTGCCTAAGAACAGCTTTGAACAACAGTCATGGGTACCAATCTAGCTCTTGATACTTAGCTGTCTGTAGACAGGTTATGGAAATGGAGGAAAATGCGAGTGAAGAGGAGGAAAATATGAGAACACAGCAGAGGTAATCCTAATGTTGACATCACTGAGTGCTTCTTAGTTGGCAGAATAAACTGTAAGAAAGCAACCAATACTGCCATGCAATATTTACATTTAAATCTAAATCAGGATATGCATATGGAAAAACTATATATGATGACATTGCGGATTGTCTTTTTTTCAAATAAGTCCTTCAGGGTAGCAGCTGGATTGGTTTTCAGATAGGAGCTTCTTAATCCAGGCAGATGTAGCTCTCATCAGAAGTTAATTTGCAGGGATATTCGCATATGCAAATCATGTCACAATGGTGAAATGCAACCACGTAATGACTGGAAAATGTTATACCCATAAATCATGCTACCATGATCATCAAAATTTCCACTCAGCCAGGACAAATTCAACAGCATTTATGTCTTTCCAGCTTTTAGCCCATAAAAAATCTGTGTTTTTGGAGACTGTGTTACACTGGTGATCTTAAAACTCCCAAGTCTGGTATAATGAGTCCTCAAGTGCGTTATAACTTACCAGTAATTACATTTCAACATTTCTGCTTTCAGCAGTTAGTGTTTTATTCATAAACATTTAAACACTGAATTAGGCATAAAATAAGAATGTTGGCAACAACCCGGCTTAATTTCATTAACTATTAGGTAAACGCAGTATTGCTTCTTCAAATAATCCTTGGTTTGAATGCTAAAGATGTAATGAACTTCATGGTTCATAGCATCTGACATTGCTTAATTAATGGGTGCATTTATAGTACATAGGCCTCGGTAATTGATTTATATGCATGATTTGCACATACAGCTGTTAGTTCCTGTAGGAAAGTCATAATTCAAATGTATGCATATATTCAAGATATGGGGAAAGGGGAAAAAACCCCACCTACAAACTTGTCGAGTTCCCAACAAAACATGATAGCAAACAAATGGCACAGGAAAAATAAATAGCATCAGAAAAAAACCACCAGAAGAAAAATTAATGTGATCACTTTGAATTTTCACAGCTCACACATTTCAGTGGAAAACATGACAAAATGCTTCTCAGCAATTTTTTTCCTTTTTACAGTAGATGTGGTTAAGTCTATATATGCCCACACACCTCTGTGAGTCTGTTCATATTACAGCATATGTAGGGTGAATGGAGTACACATTTTCCATGCCCGTTTGAGTTTCTCTCCCTCACTCAAATACACATAAACACACCCAAGGTATACATAATTTAGATTTAGGAGCAAGAACAATAAAGCTAAGAAAAGGTTATGCTTAATATTACACATGTTTAGTCTTGGGGCAAATCTTCTCCTAACTGAAGCCAAACATTGGAGGTGAGGGAATTCAGCACAGGTTTTCTAGCCTGTCCAACAGATTACTTGTGAAAGCCAAAGTGGTGTGTTGAGAAGTCGATGCTGAAGAATAACTGAGCTCTGAGTGGAAAGAGGTCTCCTGTGGCAGTTTAAAAAAGGTTGAGGAAGAGAAACAGCTATTTCTGGATTATCCATTACCTTGGAGCTAAGACTGCAACCTTCCTAGTACTTTCCTAGCTGTTCGGTGTATCCCAAGCAAGAGCTCCACATGTTGAAGCAAATGTCCCCATTCCAGCATGCAGAGTTCCAATTCCCCCATCTTTCTCCCTTACACTGACAACTACCCCACATTAGCAGCAAACCTTGTTTCACGGGTTCCTGAAGGAAGCACTTGCCATTTTAGGGTTTTGGTTTTGCTTATCAAAGCATTTCATTGTACATTAAGGAATGCAGAGCTCAGGCAGCTTGATGGCTTTCACAACCCTGGCTCCATTTCCTGGTGCTCTAAGGCAACACTTAGCTTTTCACTCTCCAGCCCCTTATACACTCTACATCTGCTATTCTAATGCCTGCATTCATCAGTTGACTGGCAATAATAAATTTTCTTCTTTCCTTTCTCTTTTCTTTCCAAAGGCTCTCCCTTGTACACACGTTTGTCATTTCTTCACTATTGACTGCTGACTGGCCAAACCTCCATGAACAATAATTCCCTTATAATGTGAGCCAGGGGCATGGTTGGCTTTATGGCTTGACTGGAGGCAGGTGAAAGGGTGGAAAGGAGATTATTTTAAATTCTTAATCATCACTCATCTTTTTTCAATATTCATTGACAAGCTGTAGTGGAAACTATATTTTTTCTTGTGAACCCAGGCACTCTTCCAGACTCTTATTCCTTGGTATTAGCCCAATGCTTTCCTTCTGAGGATTTTACTGCAGTCTTCTGAAATCAAGTCTTTCCCACAGTGCTAGTGACTATGTCCATACAGTCTGGAAAGGCCTAGCACTCAAACTGATGGGCTAAAATCATTTACATCACCAAGACCTAAGAGGCATGAAGAACAAGAGCTGAGGGCCTGAACCATGAGTCCAGTCCTCGCGCAGTGCAGATGAGTTTGTGCTGTGTGTGTTGAAAGTCTCTTACACCAGCTATCACTTGAGAAATGCTGCTGAGAAATGCTGAGTGATTCCGTTTGGTTCAGAAGGTAAATAGGTTAGCTAAAAATAGAGATGGTGGCGTAAGGTAGCATCTACCTTTTCCCTTGTTGTAGTGAAGTAGAGGCAGTTCATGAAGCTGCAGAGCGGTAGGGACCAGATCAGCTCTTAACATCTCCAGTGCAGCACCGATGGGTGCGGTAGAGCTGTCACAGAAGAACTGAATCACAGAATAATTTATCTGCGGGGATATGGTGCATGTCATGAGTGAATTCAGAGCCAGACTCTGTGACTGTGTAAACACCCCAGTGTTCACTTCAATGGTATGTCCCTTTTACTGTATCTACACGAAATACACACACTGTTTCAGCTTTCCTGAAAATGGACAGTAATCAGGATTTAGTCCATGGAGGGAATTGCTGTGGTCACTGCTAACTCTTATAGTGGAGGAAACCGAAAAGCAGAGAGTTAAGCTATGTTTAGGAGACATTCTATCCATGTGGCATGATTTGTATAATATGCATGAAAAAAAGAAATTTGAAATCCTAAATCTAAAGAAGACTAAAAGCGGGAGAAGAAAATAGAAAAAATGTATTGCAGTCTTTGAGGTCAGGTGATTAAATGGCCTCTCCTCTTGTCCTGCTCAGCCTGCTTTTACTACTCTGAAACATTGTTTGGAAGCATTTCAATCATGGATTTAGACTTTCAGGGGGGTTAGCCTCTGAAATTATCCTGAAATCATTACATATTTTTCAGAGCAACAGAATGAGTTTCTTGGAAGTTGTAGGCAGAAATGGTGATTATCTAAGATAACAAATACTCTGTAATATAAACATTTTCTGCTAACACTTCCTCCTCTCCAACATATAATCCACTTCTCATTGATTTCGAAAGCAGTTGGGTTTCATCTGATCACTTGTTATTAAACAGCTTCTAAAGCTATAAAAAAATGCCAAAGCTTCGCTAGAAATAATCTTTGTTTTCTTGCCAGACTGTAACAATAATAACAATTATATATAAACATGCATATACACACATTTCCCTTCTATTTTTATATCTTCAATCATCTGGAGTTCTTCAAGCATTTTATGCAGGTAAGTAAAAAATAATTATCTTTGTTTTGCAGGCACAAAGGGAAGGTATGGTTGAAGTTGGCAGAAAAAGGAATAATATTGTGAATTTTCCATCAAGATTAAAAAAGATCACATTTATATGAAAACTGCACTGGGTTTCTTCAACCAAACAGGCTGTGTTCAACCTTTTATACCCTTTCCTTTATTTCTCCTAACATCCCAAGTCTCCTTGAGACAAGGTTTAAATTCTAACAGCAGCCTCAGCAACATTCTTGATGTTAAATTGGACAGTTGGTAGAGCATATCTACCAAGCTTGTGTTCCTTCTGTTCAGGCAGGACCATTGTTTCGTCTACCATTTCTAAGGCTGTGATTTGGGTCCCCTTGCTCTCATTTACTGTGCCTTTTCACACCACATCAGGTGCAGGCTGGCACTGCCAGCAGGGGCCGGTCCCTGGCCGCCCGTGCCTGTGTCTGTGCCCAGGCTGTGGGAACAGGCAGCGTTCCTACGTGAGGGTAGGCAGAAGTGGAATGCTGGAGCATGCCATGCCCAGGAGCTCTTTTTTTTGGCTCCTAGCAGTTCCCTGTTGTTTGCCCACAGGGCACATGTCCTTCTCATCACACTGCTGAGCAGAGACTGCTCATCTACAGCAAGGTGGCCACAGTCCTTCCCCTCCAAATCTGTCCTTACCCACGCAGAACCAGCAGTACCTGCAGGCAAGACTGAAGGCATTAACTGGTTCATGTGGCAGAATGCCTGTTAATACACATCAGATAGAACTGGAAACACCTGATTTTTCAATCAGTACTAACATTTCTTGCTGGAGGGGTGAACCTGTGTGCCATGTTCTCCTGACTGATTCTAAAAAATGTTCTTTCCCATGCAGTGGTTCCCTAGTTTGTGGGTTTGCACATCAGGGAAACATGCTCCAAGCTGCTGTAGTCTCATTTGAACTACATAAAAAGCATATGGATGTGATCTTGTGATTAAAAATAAAGTTTTCTGTAAACAGGTTCCTGGGGAAGTATTCGGCTGCTCTGCAAAGGGATTGCAGTTAATTCTAACTACGGAACACTTTGAAACTATTAGGAGAGAGTAATTTTAGCTGTTCTACAGATGATTAAAAAGTCATTTTCTAAAATATTCTCACTGGAGATTTTTTTTTCTTTTCTTAAAGAAAACATTTAATTGCTCCCATCAACCATAGCTACTTTCTGTACATGATGTAATTTGTATACAAGGTACATGGTAATTTTTCATATTTGATTATGAATGTATTCCCTATAGTTCCTATCATTCACCTTTAATTGACTATAACTCACTCCTCATTAAAGAAAGAAGGACTAAAGCAAGATGGAGTAGGAAGCACTCTGGTTTTGCAGTAGCATGACCTGGCACACTTGATCATGTCCTCTGATAGACACAACTTCTATTCTTTTTCTGCTCCTCTGACAACAGCAGTGGAAGTCCCACCTCACAGATAGGTGAGGCCAACTTTGATTTTAGTTCCAGAATTTACATTGGCATCACCCACCTGTGTACGACAAATCCAGTCTCTCTAGCAAGCAAAAGAAATTCTTGCCAGCAAATGCCACAAACACTTGACAACACTTGAAATATTAAACAGCTCAAATGACCAAATAATGTGACTACTCTTCCCATCCTGGATGCTGAAGTTAGATATCTCTACCATGCAGCAAAGAAGGTTGTTTCCAACACACTGCTCCTTGAAGATGTGGTATGGTAAGTATCAATGGAGTCCATGTATTTTAATGTGTTGCTGACAGCAAATCAGGTATCCAGCTAATGTGCAGCATGTTGGCAATCCTTCTTGTCTTTAGGCTCTGCCTGTGTAATAAATACAACTCAATTTATGATTTTTGAAATCCCAGAGTTGCATATGGCTAAACAGTATTGATATTGCCCTGTGACTCAAGCGGCTACTGCAGATTTTTTTACTATGCAGCACTCAGAAGCAGGCAAATTCAACGATTTCACCTGGCAACTCAGATTTGGCAAGCTATTGTGCAGTAGTGTTTGATGAGCAGTGTACACAGAAGGGCAGCTAGGCTGCCACCTCTCTGTAGCTTCCTCTTGGGATAAACAGCTTCATTTCATTATGAAACAGAATCACAGCAAAGTGCCACTACAGAGCTTTGAAGTTCATTCAGTACCAAGGATCTGGATTTTCTCATGTCTCATCCATGGGAGCCTCCATTTAGCAGTGTCTTACCATCCATCACTTTATATTTTTTTAGATTTGTTTCCTTACTAGAGGAGACACAGACATATTTTCGGTGATATAATTCTGAATCCTCTTTTTTTTTTTTTTTTTGGGAATTATTCTTTCCTAAGGACCATGGCAGTAACATTGAGCTGCCAATGGTGTAGGAGTTCCATAAATGAGCTTTTGGCATAGTACCTGGCACGTCCGTTGCTGTGAGGAAATAGCTGCCAGTGATTTAATCACTAGGACCATTCTCAGGCACTCAAACCCCAACTTTCTCTCAGCATTGTGAATTTCCAGACCTTGTATGAAAGTCCACTGAAACCCAAACCTTCAGTATTTGTCCCAAGAGTTTCCTTGGAAATTTTGAAAGCTGAAGCATTTTTATTTACTTTATAATTGTTCCCAGGAGCATCTGTCAAGGACTGGGTACTCTGATGTCATAAAAATATGAAACAACAGAGTGCCTGTAAGCAAAAAGCAGCCATGGTTCAGAGCAGCAGAGTGCTGGCAGTGACTTGTCGGGCTCTCCCTGTTCACGCTGGTGGTGCCCAGCGTGCCTTGGTTAGGCCTTTGAACTAGGAGAAAAAAAAGACCTGATGCTGCTTAGACTATTAAACAACATGCCTGGCCTTGCCAAGTGTGGACTGCAGCTCCCCCTTCACTTGTAACCTTGGGCTGGAAAGAGAGTTTTCATGCTGATGCCCCAAACTCCATCCACCTTCCCAGATTTCTTGAACTCTTTCCCTACATGCAGCAACCTGTTGAGTCTCCAGGTGTTTCACTGAGAAAAGCCGTGTCCACACCTGTGTGGCTGTGACCGTAGCTAAGCTTCTGCTGACACAAGCAACATCATCCTTTCAAGTCACCACAGAAAACTGACCTCACCCAGGATGACTTGTACCTTTAGCAGCCAGAGGACTCATTGTTAATGTGAGGTTTGGCCTTATTTTCACCTTCTGGCTTAGCACACCTCAGACTGGTGGTCTACAGGAAAGGGGAGGGGAGTAATCAGGATACTCTATTAATAATTCTTTGCCCACTCTTTGTATTTCTATGCCCCTGAGCCACCCCTTTCCCAAAACACAGTAGCTTTCAGCATGTCATAACAGAAAATACCACATCCAAAATGGAGATTACATTGCTGTGCAGTCCTCTTAGTTCTGTAATAATAAAATCTGGTAATTTGTTGTGACAAACAGTTAATTTGTATAACTACTTAGCAGCTCCATTTTTATCCCTGAAAACCAAATACTTAATTTCATGACCCTCTAATCCCTGTATTTGGCTTGAGCTGCTGAATCTACCCCATTCCCCAAACTTTCATCAAGCCATGATCCGTTGCTGTAGCCCCTTGCACCTGACCTCACCAAACATTCCCTCTGCCGCTAGACATCTATTTTTCTTCTCCGCAGTTAATTTTGGCCTCACACCAGCTGTGGGCACGTACCCAACCAATAGATATATACACCTACGGAAAAGAAAGAGCAGGACTTAACAGGCTGATAGATAATTGCCTCTAACACAGGTAGCTCTATGCTATCTGTGACCAAGGCTCTGCAAAGCTATCCTGAGATGGTAACTTTTCTGCCTGTTTTCTTGTCTCTGAAACCTGCAGAGCCTCCTGGAGTCCTTTACCTGAGTAACCTTTCCTGAAAGACCAGCAGTAATAAAAAACAACTTCTCCATATCCTTTTAAGGACTGGAGGGCTGCCTGGCCCCTGGGAGGTAAATCCTGAGGAAGTATTGTGGAGGGGTGAGGAGAAAGGAAGGATGCCCCAGACACCTATTGGGTTGAGACCCACCAGACAGATGGCCTGGGGTAGATATAACATAGAATTTCTGCTGAGAACTGTCACCTGCCTTCTAGATGGCACTGTAAGTAAAGAAGTAAGGACATACAAATGGATATTGGTACCTATTTTGTTTCCTTTTTGCTCTATCAGACTTTTGGTTTATCAGGAATGTTAATAAATGCTTCAAGTACATTTACAGCTCTCTGTTTTCTACACTTATGAATCCAAACAATTCTTAAACTAATCTGTTTAAATCCATCCTGGGGAAATGTGCTAAACCAAGCTTCCATTTAAAAAAAATTAAAAGCACTTGATCTCAAAATATTACGCGTAGTTTATGGATATTAACTCATTTCTGTCCCAGGGTTAGAGACAGAGCTTGGTTTGAATATCTATCTGAAAATCCAAATTTTGCAGATTTGTGCCAAGCTATACACTTTTCATTTCTCTAATCCTAGCACTCAGCATCATGTCCAACAAAAGGCTGTGTGTAGCCAGAAACTGCTCTGACTTTGCAGGTGTTGGCTCTGGTTGTCTTTGCCATTGTTTAGGTGAATGCAGGAGTAATGGCATTAAGCCAGTTGGACCTTCTGCCTTTTCCAGAATGGCTGAGGGTTGATACAGCTTCTGATATTAATCTATCTCAGATGATGCCATCACTAAGAAATCTAAGAAGGCAGCTGTGTCCTGGCAGTGGCCCCCTTACCATGCCCTAAACCGCTGCCGGGGTTCTGTCTTGATTGAGGAAATTAATTGGAGTAGAAAGATTTTGGCTACCAGGGGATGCATTTTCACACTAAATCTCCCTGGGAATAGAGGTACACCTCTCTGTGAATTTTTAGTGTACTTGATGGAAAACACCAGGTTCAACCGAAAAACAAGCTGTGTTATAGCAAGGGGGGAAAAAAAGTGGATCAGGTAATGAAACAAATAAAATTGAAAACAATTTCAGTTTAAAAAGTTTAAATGCTTCCACACATCTCAGCCTCACTGTGGAAACTTCACAGTCAAATATTAAACAGAGCACCATCTCACTGAATTTTATGTGATTATAGTAACAATGTTATTAAACTTGATATAGTTTTCTTTTTAATTTCAATGAAACATATTTCCTGATCTTTTTGTAAAAATGACCTTTGGAAACAATAGAAATCTAGACATTTCTTTATTTATGCTGCTGCATCAGCTAAAATTGCCAGTCAGAAGCTATATTGAAAAGCATATGAAATCCCTTATATGATACAGTAATGTTGTGAACTAAATGTTGCATTAGAACATTTTAAACTAACAAGCTGAAAGCTTTCTTCTATGAAATTACTTGATCTATTTCTGTGAACAAGATAGTGTCAGTGGATCTGCAACCTGCTTTTGCAAATATTTCTCTATACCCTTCATTCTCTTCTGGAATTTGATACCTAATTTTTCCTGTCTTGCAAACTTTCTTTCTATAATACATCCCTTTCACAAAGTTAAATAAGGGCATATATATAAAAAGACATATATATATATATATATATACAGAATCTAAACAAACCATTACTTGTCTTTAAGAAAGACAAAACCTTTTTGATGGTTTTCCACTATATCTAGTAATACATAATATTATGATAAATATTATATATTTTTATAT